>PVJX010016345.1:0-40571 GCA_004027295.1 Dolichotis patagonum | reverse complement strand
CCCATTTTTCTCTGCACTTGTTTCCCACATTTATCTGTACTTTCTCTAATGAGATTCCTAGCTTGAAAACCCTTACTTTCTCAAACAATGACTCTAGGCTTTCATGCTTTATAAAATGTTTGAAGGGTTGGAGGTATTATAAATAAAGAATAATGTAAAAAAGGAAAACTTGCAACCTGATCAAATCCCACTAGTGTAGATGCCATCTGTGATGTGTATTACAAAGAGCATAATTTTGCCTGGCTTTATTTAGCCCCTTGCCCACTGAAATATTGCTGGGATCATTTTATTTCCCTTAGAAGGGGATTCCTTCAACTCAGTCCTTCTGGAATCTAGGACACTTCTTGCCTCCTTCTTCATTCCTCACCCCTCACTTTAAAAGAAAGTTAACATCTTGGTGGTCTCTACAGAGATTCTGTTCATAAGCCATTATTAGGTCATAGAGTTTGAAATTCCTTGTTTCAGAATACAATCTTGGCCTTATTTTGCACAATTAAAGTGTTTCACCCTAAAGAAGAAGCATTCATTTTTTACAATTGTATCTGATTTTTTTCTAAAACAGGGTCTCAAACTGACACTACTGACGTTTTGGACCTAATAACTGCATGTTGTAGATTGTACTGTTCATTTTAGAACACTTATCACCATAGCTGTAGAACAATCACCCAGCCATGTCAACCCTAAATGTCACGAACTGTGTCTACATATTCCGTGGGTCAGAGGCATAATTGCCTTTCATTGAGAATTGCCACCAAAGAGCAAAAACTGAAATGCAATTTCTAAAATAGCATTTGGCTTCTCCACGAGTGAATATTTGTGCTGTATATTAACTGTAATGTTAACCAAAAAAAGAGAAGTACACATATAGTAGTTACTCATGATGCCAATTTAAAAGGATTAGGAAACAGTGGCTCAGTAGAGCAACGCTGTGTGTGAGTCTGGATGATTGACATGTAGGTTGCACACCGAGGAAGGGAGACCCTCCCCGGATGTGAGTGGCGCCAGCCAACAGGCTTATACCTGCTTGGAATGAAACCGGAAGAAGAAAGTTTTCCCTCGTGCTTCTTTGGAGGAGCTCTGGTGTTTGCCATGGCCTTTGGGCCTTCATCTTCAAGCTTCCAGTGCAGACTTTTCCACTTTCTATCAGGAACCTGAAGTAGTCTGCTATGAAAGCTAGGCCTTTGACCTTCACCTGGCCCTGACACTCCAGCATGTGGGTAGCCATTTTGCATTCCCCCTACCCCATTGTTCTGGCAGCCATTTTTTTTGTAAACCCGCTTAATCCTTCATATATCACATATGTATATATTTTATATTAAAACTGTTCCTTTAGTGAGCCCTCACTAATACACAAAAGAAGATAAAAGAAGATTGTGTGTTTGTGAGCACCTGTACAACAATCTACTTCTACAAATGCTGGGAAAAGTGAATTGATTTGCCATCTGAAAAATATTGCGTACTACAGAAAAAAAGTCATTGCCATCATGCTGCTAAGGCATGCTGAAATGGGTGTAGAACTATGTGTTATCCATCAGTGTCTTCAAGTTCCACCCTTACTTTTATTTAGGTGAGTAGTTTACTTATATAATTGCATACTGTCATGGTTTATGTCAGTGGCCCCTATGAGTTAGGGCCTTGACCAAATCTAGCATTTGTGCTTGGTTTGTTGTCTAGTGCTCTGTCTGATTGGTGGTATGACTGCTACACTAGCCTAGAGGTGGAGCCAGCATACAATGTAGCGGCTGGAAGAAGGCGTACGTCTCTGTCTGGCCCGTTTCCGCCTTGCTGTTTGCAGCCACCATGAACTGCGGCCCGCCGTGCCACCCTGCCTCGGAGCAAACTGAGTATGGACTGAAACCTCCGAGAAATGTAAGAAATAAACCTTTCCTTCTTTCATGTTAGGCATCAGGTATTTTGTCTCAGCAATGAGAGTGAAAAGTAACTAAGACACAGGCCTTCCGAAGATCCCCTCCTCTGGAGGTGTCAAGGATGCCTGTGATGTGCTGTCAGCATTGCAATGCAGGATGTTGACTTTTGGGGTATCTTATATCAGAATTAACAGTGAATCTGCCTTGATTTCCTCTGGATATGTCTGACACATCACTTCTGTATGTTCCTTAATATAATTCCCACTCCCTAGCCTGGATTGGTATTTCACCCCATTAGGGTGAAACTGCCCATTTTCTGGGGTGGCTCAATGGGATCATATGAATTTGGACCTTCATTTAGTATGGCTCCAAAAGGCAAGCAATGTTGGGATGACTCATATTGTAGATGGATAGGGGTGCAACCATGTATATTTTTAGGCCCACTGTAGATTCAACCAGGAACATTTTTGAAAGCTGATGACCTAAGAATTGGGGAAGATACATAGATTTTATTTGCTCTGTAGGTCTCTCCTAAAGTATGTAACTTTGGGTTTGCACATATTTCTTGCTTTCCATAACCTTTTGATCAAATTAAAGATTCATGACATACACAATGAAGCAATAACATGGTGATGTAAAACAGAGTAAGGCTACACAACAGGATGAATGGCAAGCATAGAAATTGCTGTCAGAATTCATGGACCTGGGCTACTGTTGAGGGTGAATTTAAAGTGGAAAGTATTCCAGAGAGCTTTGGGGGCTTGGGTTAGGCTTTGCAGATTGGGCAGGATTTAGATGGGCAGAATGAAATGTTTGTGGATCACAGACATTGTTTAAATGTGTGTTAAAATACTGTAATCTTGCCACTGTGAGAGGCTGAGGCAGAAGAATTGGAAATTTGAGGCCAGCCTGAGAAACTTAGGGAGACCCTTCTGCAAAACTAAAAATTTATAAAAAAGAAGGAGGTAAGTTAGAAAGAAGTCACTGGATTCAAATTCCAGTACTGCAGAAATATCCAGGCAAGCAAGCAAACAAACAAAATATTTTGAATAAAAGCTCAGAGATCTAATCAACTTGGGATGCTCCTGGGGAAGTGACTTTGACTTTGATGAGGAAAATGGGAAAGAAATTTGAACAGGTAGAGATGGGGACCATCCTGAGGGATCTGGTTTGGGAACTTCTGAAAATGTCTTACGTACGTTCACACTGCAGCTGCAATAATAGCAGAGTTACCACAATGTGACTTGGAGTGTTACCGTTCTAAAAATAAGTTTCAAGAGGGCACTGCAGGAAAAATCTGTTTGCTGAGAGGACAAGGAAGAAACAAAACACTGGTGAGGGCTTTACCCTCCAGAAGTACTCTCCAGAGTACCCTCCAGAAGAATAGGGATGTGAAGAAAGAGTGACTCTCCTTTGGTGAGTGATGTGCATGAGAAATAAGTTATCAAGAACTGCATTTAGTGACCATGGACCCACACTGACTGGGCCAGGCCCGGCTCAGAGCACGCTCCATGCGGAGCAGCCTGTGGAGACCTTGTCAGATGCTGGCCACACTTCCAAGAGGCAGAAACTGAGTATGGACTTCAACGAGTTATTGATCTTTAATTATCATTGGCTGCTTTTATAGATGCAAAGAATGTTGGCGAGAGTGTGTCTAGAGTTTCAGATTATCTTCAATATGTATAATTAGCTCTAAAATGCTGAGGATGAGTTTTGATTTTTGACTTTGCTTTTTGTAAAAAAAATATCTGGTTGCTTTTTGTCTGTTTTGAATACTCCCAATTGAAAATTGGGGTTTGTAGAATTCCAAAGAAGCCTGAAACAATTGAGTTATGATTTAAAAAAAGAAAACAAAAATGTGACTTTCAAACTTTACCTAAGATAATTGCTTTTAGGAATGATATGGCACTCAAATCACTGCAGCAATTATTTATTCAGACCCTGATGAGGTCCAGAAAACAACTATTAGGAGGTTGGTTAGCATTAGCGAACATTCTCTGAGGTGTGTGTGTATCTATTGAATGTGTTCATTAGCTTATTGTATTCAATAACCTTAACATAAAAGCAATTGATTAGATTACAAAGATCAAACACTGGCAAAGTTTGGAGCTCTGTGAAAGAGTGTTATGGTTTAGATCTAAGATGAACCTCCAAAGTCTCACGCATTCCGGGCCATGGCTTTTGAGAGATGGCTGCATCGGAGGCACGCTGAGCTCTCCAGTGGATTCGTCAAGTGACAGTTCATAGCTGAAGGTGCTGCTAGGCAGAAGGGCTGGGCAGGAGGTGGTCCCTAGGGTCCTGACCTGGAAAGGTGTGCTCTGTCCCTGGCCCCTCCCCTCCCTCTCCTTCCTGTCTGCACGGGATGTGTAGCCCTCCTTCCTGCCCCAGGCCTTCTGCAGTTTCTGTCTTGGAGTCAGGTGACTTTGGACTGAAACCCCTGGAAACAGTGAGCCACAGTGGGTGTTGGGGTAAGTAGGTGTCAGGGACTTTTCCTCAGGTAAGTCTTTATTTCCCACTTTTCCACCTATGTAAGGTGAGGCTGGGAAAGCAAGGAGAGCAGCGTGAGTGCTAGATCTCTCCCTCTGCAAACAAGTGATGGTTTGGAGGTAGGGGCAGCCTCTCTGTTGCCACCAACCTGTCACTGTCAAGTGAACAGTGAGGGCAGACTGGCTGGTTCCTCCATGAAGACGGCTCTCTCTTGTATGGCTGAGAGCTCTCTAGGATTCATTGTCCCACATACTCCAGCATGGCAAAGCAGGCAAGAGTTGGAAGCAGCTCACCTGGGCTGCAGTCACTAGCCAGGCGACATTGGGAAAAGTCACTTCACATCTCTGTACCCCAGTTTCCTCTTCTGTTCAGTGACACTGCTTTCCTTGGAGACCCCTTCTCTACTTAAATTCCTCTTTTCATTCTCTGAACCCTTGCCTCTGAAACTCTTTGAAATCTTCTACTTTATCATAAAATTTCAAAATTTTGTACTTATTCGTGTATGTTGGTCTGAATATAAAAGCAACATTTTTAATTAACAGTGAGCTCAGTGGCTAATCTGGAAAAATGTGCTTCCCTCATCCTGTAACGGTTTCTATAAGTCCCTGGCAAACAAAAGTGTGTCCCCAGAAGGAGCTTCACTCGGAGGAGCAGTGAATTAAATCTTGTGAGCTAATCCCCGCACTTACGTATCAGGATAGATGGTAAGACATAATCCCAAGACTACAGTGGTTTAAAGGAACAGAGATTTATTTCTTTGTGGTCAGAAGCATGTAATAGGAAGCTAGGAGCCATTCTTACCCTGTTCCAGCTAGTGGGAAGCTCTATCTCTATACTTTCCTGACCCATGATGGGTAAGGTGGGATAAGATGTGATGGTTCATTCATGGACTTTTGTGTCATTCATGTTCTATTGGCCTAAACAAATCACAATCATGTACATTTGCAAAGAGCAGACAACAGAGTACCATTCTACAGGATTCCCAAAGAACTAGGGAGAGAGAGAGAGAGAGCGAGAGAGAGAGAGAGAGGAGAGAGGAGAGAGAAGAGAGACTGTGAGAGAATTTCTGCATCAGTGAAACCAAGCATAGGGTAGAAAGAAAGAGGTGCCCAGGACCTGAGTATGATCAGCTGTCCTGAAATCTCTACAAAGTGAATCTACCAGCTTGTCTTTCTTTTTACTGTTCTCACGTTTTGGGTCACCATATTGTTCTCCAAAGTGTTTCGGGTTTCTGAGAATTGCATTACGATCACAGTCTAGTCCTGTTTCTCTAAAATTATCTACCTTCCATAATCTACCTCTCTTTTTTTTAAACTTGGCTTTACGTCACACTTTCTTGCTTGGCTTTCTCTTTTCTGTGAAGAAAAGTCAAGGGCAACCATTGTCCTGGAATTGTGTTACCTTCATTTCCAGAGGGTTGGCTGACCTCAGGTTCTTAGAAGTACCTTATTCAGAGTAACAGGCTCTTCCACTCCTTTTGACACTAATGTTGTGGCCAGAAAGGAGACAAGACAGCTCTAGAGAAAGGAGCAGACCTTGGAGGTGGCCATAGCTAGGTGACCTAGGATCCTTCCCACTTGTCCTGAGTCTCCACACTCACACCATGTCAGAAGCACATGCTTTGGGAGCATCACACTTCCCCTGCCATCTGAAAAGTGGATGCTTTTGTTGCAAAGTGGTGCTGACCATTCAGGAGAAATTTCAAGCATATCTTTCGTAAGGCTGCTAGACTCTATGGAAAGTTTGAGGAAAACTGAACTAATTCTGTACTTTGGGAGCTTCTGGGATATTAGAATAACGTAATGGCAAAAGAGGATGGTGGAAGCTGGTAGATTTAAAATTGACAGGTGAAATGTTTCACCTTGTATCTGTTGCCAGTGTACTCATGAAAGTTGAGGTGTAACCTTGTTTGATTATATCATGAAAAATCTAAATCTCAGAACTGTTTTGAATAGAAAACTTATGCCAAATGGTTCTCTTAGATCTACTGTCCTCTCTACCTCTTTGATAGGTCCTGAAAGTAAATGTTAGACATTCTGTCTGCCCTTGAGACACTCAAAATCAATTTAAGCAATCGGTATTAAAAATATAAACCAAAGCCCAATACAGGTGGGTATCTAATAAAGTGCTAAGTTGGCAGAAGGTACTAAAAGTATTTTTAAGAGCTCAGAAAATGGAGGAATCCCTGTGGCCAGTGGAGTTAGGAGTGGGTTCATGGGAGAGAGGATGCAAGAGGATCTGGGATCTGAGATCTAGGATATAAAAGGATTCAAAGAACAGCAATAACAGGGAGAAGGCTACACTACCACATGGATTCTTTTGTAAATGAAAAACTCCATATACGAATAAATTAAAGAGCAAAATAAAAGATAATAGAAAATAGGGAGATAGAACTTTTCCAAATGGAGAGGGGAACTGAAGGGCAGAGTGAGGAAGGTGAGGGGGAGAGGAAGGAATCAAAATTAAGATATGTTATGTTCAAGGACCAATGCCTTCTGTGGAATGAAATCATTATATACTGCAAACATGTGCTAATAAAAGTAGAAAACAAATTCACATTCAATGAAAACTGGCCCCGATTCAATGATTTTTCCTTGCTGGACCAGTCGCCATCCTTGGCCTGGAGAAGAACTCTTCTGAAATCCTATATAATTTAAGCCCTGTGTCGCTGTCCCTTTGAAGTATGTTAATATGTATACAACAGCCACCAGCGATGCGGATTGGAGAGCAAACAAGGAACTCCGCCCGGGGGTTCCCTTTGAGGCCAGGAGGGAGCTAATAACTTTCCTGCAAAGCATGCAGGACCTGGTGGGGGGTGAGAGGGATGACTGAGTGGATGCACGCAGGCCTTGGGGAGGGGCTTCTAAAGCTCCCCGCCTTTGAAGTGAGCCAGAATACCTCATGCGGAGGTACCCTGAGAGTTGATGGGACCAGACCCACACAACTTCCTAGCAGTCGTGAGCATCCCCTACTGCCTCTCCCTGGACAGCAAAAGCCAGGGGAGCCCATCCATGGAGTCACTAAGTCTGCATTTTCAGTTTGGGGGGAGCAGTCACCACCAGTTCTATCCCACTCCCCGCTGTGGTGCTGAGTGGGGTGGAGGCCTGATCAGATGCAGGCTGGACTTTCTTCCCTTCTAAGAGGATATCTATTTTTCTCCTCTCAAAACCAAAGCTAGACTATTTGTTTGAAAATGAATTCTTCGGCTCTGGTTTCTGTTAGACATTTCCATAGGGAACAATAGGACTGGCGTGCATTTCTAATTTAGAACTTTACATTGTTGATGAAATTTTGAAAATAACAGGACCAGGCAGCCCAAACATCTGCTACTTTAATTTGTTCCTCCCTTAACTTGCAGCAAACTTGTGGCATCAGTTGTGAAATGTGGGCACTGTCTCTGATCAGTATTTTTCGGGGGGGAATTTTGGAATGCGCAAGAAAATAGAGATAAGATTCTGTGCTTAAAATGTATAATGCTTTACAGATTTTACTGTGGGTTGCTGAAACAGCGAAATGTCATGGTGGGTTTTAATACAGTTTAGAAGATCAGCCCAGATCTTTGATGCAGGACATTTAAATTAATGTTAGTCACAACATGAAGCTCAAATTCAGAATTGGAGTCTCTCTCCTATTACCACATATCAAACTCCTTGAAATGGAGATGGACTTGCATTTCTCTGGGGGCAACTGCAGTGCTATTTTGATGATCAAATGTACTGAGAACAAAGGCTCTGGTTCACCATGTTGGGTTTGTTGTGGAGACAGTTTGTCCAGATTGATGGTGGTCAAAGGGGAGCCCATTGGTGGGAAGGGTGAAGGACAAAGTTTTTGGAGAAAGAGTCAAACAGCCAGCCCACCCTTAGCTGGGGCTTAGAATGGCCCTTGAATCACTGAGAGCTGACAAGTCACTCTGTATATATTCAGAACAGCTAAAATGTCACAAATTACCTCTGTCTAGAAGAAGTGTTGATAAAAAAACTCATACCTTGGATGAAATCTTTGTTCATCATCATGATCATGACTTTTTACCTGTGACATTGAGAAACTTCCTATTTAATTAAAGTATTTGTACAGTAAAACCTACTGTGATAGTTGGCCCGTTAACCTGAGTAAGAAACACCCAGCTGCTCAGCTTAGCTTGGTTCTGGGTGTGAGTGTGTGAGAGACTTGGCGAGGAGAAAGATCCACCCTGGTACGAGTGGCACCAACCAGTATGCTGGTGGCCTGGGTAAATAAAAAGGGAAAGAAGGAAGTCTCTCTGTGTTTCTTTGGAAGAGCTCCACTCTTCACCATCGCCTTGGGTCCATCTCCTACTTTCCAGCACAGATCCTTCAGTCTTGCATTGCAGACTGTTCGGCTTTCCAGCCCAAACCCTTTGGCTTCCTGATACGGACTCACCTGGGTCTCTACAGCGACTTTTGACTGGATCCTTCTCATCTCCAGTGCGCAGATAGTCTTTTTGGACTCTTCCACACCTGGCTCTGCAGGTGGCCACTGTAAACCTACCTTGTAACTCTTACACATAATAAGTCTATTTCTCCACTGAGTGCTGGACTGATACACGGTCAGGGAGTTGTCATCCTGCTCAGAGCATTATATGCTGTACTGCACTCTGTTCAAATTATCTTCTTACTCACCTGTATTGGGCCAGGCAGGGTTAGGGCTGAGTCTGGGGCTGAGTGGAGACCAGGGGTAGATGGTAGTGTAGTCAGATCATGTGGCTGAGGTCCTGGGCCAGTCTGTGGGGGAATGAAAGGAGCCCAGCTGGGCAGGCTTGGTCTGGCTCACCTCCACAGGAGAGCATGGATGTAGGGAGCTGTTTGCTTGCAGTCAGAGGAAGCTCAGGGCAAAGGCTGTTGAAGCAGTTACTTCCAAGCCTTCCTGACTGTGCTCCTTCCTGCCAAGTGCTGCCCAGGTTCCACTTTTCAGTGCTCTGTCGCTCTGTCCCAGGTGCTGGGGAAAGTCAAGACTGCCTGGCTCCTTACCTCACAGTGGGGCCATTTCTGTGCATTCAGGGAAGTGTTGATTGCTCTGAAAACAGCAATAATACAAAATAATAAGCTTCTGATATGTGTGTGTCATATACCGAGACCAGAATCAACAACTGGGTGTCTCTTAGTTTGAAAATTGAGAGCCCATTCTTTATAATGACTATGCCATTGTCATCTCTGCAGGAGAGATTATTTAATGCTCTACCATGTTGAATTTTCCTCAAGTGCAATCTGATGAATTTTCCTCAGTAGCTACCTGCTCACCCGAACACCCACGGTGGCCTGCAGACTGCAGATGGCGGTGCCAGTGGACACTTCAGTCTCTCTGGACTCGAGGTGACGTGCTTCCAGCATGAGCAGCACCTTGTATCTTGACTTTTTCATGACTTAGTGCAGTTGAACTACAGGCTTAACAGGGAGGAAGGTACGAAGTTAGTGGCTGCCCCCTACTTTCTCTTACTTGAAAGTGGACATAGTGATTTTTACGTTTATTACAACCCAAACAACCAAAAATTTAGCAGCTTTCTGGGCAACTTCAAAATATTTTAAAATAGTCAGTTTTGCTTTAAAATGTTAACCTGAAATGTGGAGAGAATTCTGAATCTCAGTAACTGCTCTCAATTAGTGACACCATACAGCTTAGCCTTTTGGCCTTCTCTGTGATCTGTTCCCAAGGGCAGACGCCTCTTCACTGTTATACACCAATGACATTTACACGTCAGAGAGGAACACTTGTGGAGCTGTCCCGTTCTCACTCCCAGCTCCTATCACAAAGGCCAGCGTCAATATTCATATCATACGTAGAACCTGTCTGCTTATATCCTGGGGTTGTTGGTTGCCTTCCCTAAGCCCAGCCCTAACTCTTTTTGTTCTTAGACTTGGCGTTGCTCTCACAGATACATTTTTAAGTATATTCATAGTCAATACTTTTTATATGGCCAAAAAATTAATGTACATTGCACTCAACAAAGTTTTGTTAAAGCAATTAATAAACATATATACATATATGCATATTAAGACAATTAAACATATATACATTTATTAATACAATTAATAAGCATATACACATGTGTAGGAGGTACTTTAAATGGTCTATCCTCTGTAGCTTTAGGAATCAGGAAGGGTAATCCTCACCCCAAAAGTTTTTATTATGTGCTTCAGAGCTTTTCCTTTCTGAGTAATTCCTTCTTAAAAGCTTAGAAGAGAATTTGGACAAGAGTTTTGACTTACCTACAGGTGGAAAGAAAGGGTAGTTTTTATATTTTGTGGCAGTTTGGGATTTTTCACACTGTATTTCAAAGCATGCATCTCAAAATTTCCTATTTGTTAGATTGAAATGGTTAAAAGAAATACTGCAACATTTACATTTTGCAATTATTAATTATTGCTTTATATGGAGATTTATATATTTATATAATCAACATTACTCAGATTTCTAATTGTTTAATTAGCTGATTATTTTATCATAACACTTAAAACCATTCTATATATATATATATATATATATATATATATATATATGGCACAAAGAAACTATTCTTTTTGTTTCAAGCCTCTGGAAAAATTCATTTATTTACTTTTAGCATTGGAAATTTTTTTTTTTTGTTCAACAAGGCACTTGTTTTGAGTTGAAAAGTAAGCATGATTTTTCCCCCAACCCTGTGAGTGTCCCCTGGGTTATGTGCTGGTTGCAGGGATGCAGTCAGTTTGTCCTTCATCCTATCCACTTCGCCCAGAGTGGTTGGCATTTAGGTGGTGCTGGTCCTTTATGTGGGTGACGGTGTCTTCATGACATTTATGGCAACAGTGAAGCCTTATCGAGGTGCTTAGAAAGTCTCTTGCCTTGAAAGTAGAGTGTCTTTTACCAACTTATAAAAATAAGGCTTTTCTTTTTTCTCTTTGTATTGGGAAATCTCACGGGCTCTGAAACCTGTGAGGCAAACTTACCATATAGTGAGAGAACACTGTGTTTAAGAATGGGTGGGAATGGAGGAGAGAAAGACCTTTTCAAGACACTAAGGCTGAGAGGTAGTTGCATCAGTTGGGCTATTAAACTAGAATGGCCTCCTTTTATTTCTTGAGGAAATAAATCAACTGTTAAAAGGTAGTGATACGACTGTGTTAATAAAGACTGAATTTGATCTTATGAGGTGGTTCAGTAACACTTACTCAACTCAAACTCAATATTATTCTAAATCTGGTTTTAAATATTTACTGTAGATGGTAGTGAACAAAGCACATGGTAAATGGGTATAATATTGTTAGGGCACAATGCTCAGGTTGAGGGTTCCCCTACTTAGCAGTGAAACTTACCTTGCCCATAAGCAAAGATATTGCAGCCCTGTTTGTGCTGTGTAGCCGGAGTGTTTAAGGCAGGAGTGCAGCTAGACCTCTAGGATTTCTCCACCCGCTAGCTTGGTTCTGTAGATAAAGTCCGTGGACAGAGCCATCCCAGATCTTTAGGCCTTGGCTGTGACCGAAGCAGCAGGATTGAGAAGTATGACAGACGGGGTGCGTGGTGCAGGGCTAACATCGTCAGTCCTTAGAGAAACAGTGAAGCCCAGGCTTCACAGACCAGTTGAAAAACATTACTGAGATTCATGAAATAGGCCCATTGAAATATGCTGATGTTCAGGAGAAGTTTTATTCTCGTCAGCTGACGTAGTGAGAAAAGTATATCCAGAAATGTGTATTTTAGTACCATAACTTTTTTTTTATTGAAACACACAGTATTTTTGGATCATACCTCATATGTTCTCATTTCAATTTTGCCATTCTTTAAGGAACTGGTAAGCTTTTTGGGCAAGATAGTACATATTTTAGGCTTTGTGGCCAGTATTCGCTATGTCCTCCACGAAGCTGGTGATGGACTGACTTGGGCGGCAGGCTCATGGTTTGACCACTTCTGCGCTGATGCAGTATCTGGGATCAGGTACACTTTATGGGCATTGCTTTGCAGGACATGGACATCAAGAATACCTTCCAGTTTTAGTGTTTTTCTATACTGTTATATAAAATCCACTGCATTATGTAAAATAAGGATCATTTTCTTACCATGTGGAAAAGGCAGTCAGAGCAATAGTGGGGAACTAGCATGTGGTGCAAAATTCAACTTTTACATTTTTTGGTGTGTAAATTTATAGGAAATTACTTCCAAATGTAGAAGTATAAAGCAACAACTATTTAATTTTTCTCTGAGTTTGGTGGGTCAGAAATTCCGGGAGGGCTTGGTTGGATAGTTTTGTGTCAGAAAGGGCCTTAGCTGGTCCTGTTGAGAGTCATGCTCCTGCCTGGCCTCCGCCCCTGCAGGTCACAGAGTGGTCAGACTTACATGGTGCTCTGCTGGCCCAGAGAAGAAACATCCGTTTCCAGAGAATGCGGTAGAAGCCACATGACCTGTGTTATTCTAGCCCGGAGGTCTTTATTACTCAGTCACAAGCTTGCTCCTGATACAAGTGAAGAAGACCTAAACTCTGTCTCCCAACATGGGGAAATGTCAAAGAATTTAGGGCCATATTTTAACATCACCACACCTAAATCTGGTGGTTTTAAGTTTATAAATCTACCAAGGCATTAATAAAATTTTGAAATTCAATATTATAAAATTGTACCAGTGTTGTATAATTAAACAGTGTTGTTAAGGGCAAGGCATTCTAATTAGTATCTTCTTTGATCTCAAATGAAACTAACAAAAAGAACAAATTAAGCTGATTTTCCAGGAAAACAAGATAATTAAGATTTCAAAAGATATGCTACAGTGTTTTTGTCTTTCTAGGGTCAACTATGTCCCCTATGACAGAGCTGAATTCCTTGAGTGAGTATAAATCCTATCCGAGATAGTGAAAAACTTGATTGTGGAGTATTTGAATATAAGAAAAATGAGGTTGTTATTTTTATGTAACTAAGACAGGCTATGAAACAATGTCTAAGCAGAAGAAATCACTCATTTAATGTCTACTTATTGATAATTTACAGCAGGCGCTGTTCTTTATGTGGAGGGTATAGCAGTGAAAATAGATAATGATCTTTCTTCTTGTAAAGATTAATCTGTTGGGGAGAAAGAGATCTAAACAAAAAACTTTGTAAGTCACATTCTGACAGATACAGTGAAGAAGAATAAGGTGGAGAAAAGGGAGACAAAGTGGCTGGGAGATTAAGAATTATTTTAATTTTTAATGACGTTTATTGGTACATTTTAGGTATACATAATGATCACATTCATCATAGGGAATTTGTACCTGTACAGGATCTATCTTGATTCTTTTTTTCCCCCTCATTCTTTGTTTCCATTTTTTTAAAGATTATTTTAAATTGGGCAGTAGGGTAAGGTGGGACCTGAAGCAGGAGCCAGCAGGTACAGTAGGCAGAGCTTGCGTGGGCTTCCTAAGGGGTTGGAGGCCGCTGTGACCTGGTGGAAGGACTAGTGGAGAGCACGCTAGATTTTTTTTTCTTGTTGAAGCAGAGTTTCACTTTGCAGTTCAGGCTTGCCTTGAACCCACTTTGTAGCCGAGGCTGGGAGGCTGGCCTTGAACGTGTAGCGATCTTCCTGTCAACTTCTCAAGTGCTAGGATAACAGGTGTGCACCACCATGCCTGGCCAGAGCAGGTTAGATTTAGCCATCATGAGCTGTGTAGCTGTAAGCGTGATATGCATACGTCACTGTGACATGCCTTTAACTCTGTGGAGAAACATGTGGAAGGGGAATAGCTAGGTTGACTGGAAATGTCCACACTGATTTCTAGAGTGGTGGTACTAGTTAACATTCCCATCAGAAAGTCACGCGAACTACATCAGACGCGAGTTTAAATATTATGTGATTCTCCTGTATGAGAACTGTAAAGAACAAAATATAAAGACAAACACTAAAAAGTAGGAAGATAGATATTTTGCAAAAGAGAGGGTACTAAGAAATGGAGGGAGGGGGAGAGGTGTGTGGGGGTGGAGATGAGAAAAGAGTCAAGGTGTGGTGTGTGTATTAACCAGCTCTTCGCGGGGAATGTAATCATTATGTACTACACACATGTGCCAATAAAGCTAACAATTAAAAAGAAAGAGAGAGAGAAGAGGTTAGAGAAGCAGTGGTGCTGAAGTGGTATTGGGGTGTGGGAGAGCTTCTGTGAACCTTATCAGCCATGTGAAGCATTTCCAATTTTTGTTATTGCTATTGTCTTTTTGAGACAGTATTTTGCTATGCAGTTCAGGCTGGCCTAGAACTCACTATGTAACCCACCCTAGCCTCGAACTCACAACAGTTCTGCCTCAGCCTCTTGAGTGCTGGGATTACAAGGCGTGCACCATCTATTTTACTGAGTGAATTGAGAAGTTCTTAGAGAGTTTCTAAGCAAGGAGAGACCTACTCTAATTTAGATCTTTAAAATCACCTTTGGGCCTCTATAAATAATAACATGTATTTGAGGATGGCGTGGGCGAGGAAGAATTGAAGCACAGGGACTGGTTAACAGGTATTTGCATTATTTTAGGCATGAGATGTTTGCAGACTGGAATGCTAGCAATGCAGGTGAGTAAAAACATAAAGTATGGTGGCACAGGCCTGTGATAGGAGGATCACAAAATAGAGTCCAGCCCAACCCATTTGAGCAAGACTCTGTTTCAGAAGAAAGGAGTAACTTATGGGCCTGAGGAGGTAGCTCAGTGTAAAAGTCCTGGGTTCAATCCCCAGTGCGAGAAGGACAAACATGGTAAGAGACGGTCCCCCAGACAAGGAACAGAGGCTGAGAAAATGTAATCATTTCCTTTGGAAGTGGTAAACTTATATTTCAGTCTAGTTACAATTTCACAGATCAACCTCAACAAGTGGATTGTCACACATTAAATTAGCATCCAAATAAAAGATATTTTACTATGATTTCATCTGGATGTGTGAAATTAAAAGCAGTTAACCATGGTTATGGCTTTTAGTTATTGTCTCTGATCACACTTCTTCATTGTTTGCATGCAGAAATATTTAAAATCCAGGAAACTGGATGAAATTTAAATTACATCAAACTTTTTTATATATATAGTTTCGATGGAAAATTGGGAGATGAATACAGAGATAAAACTCCTAGCCACATACATTCTGCTTGATCCTGAGAACACTTCCTGTTTTCAGTTTGGGCAACTGACCGATTAGCAATGATACATCAGAAACTTTCTTTTTTCAGGGCGCATGGGATGGAAAAGAAAGCTGACATTTGTGCTGAGGATAGTTTGGAAGCAAGGAAGTGTCCAAACCTAGAACTTTGCATCGTGGTACCCCAGGCAGCCTGGGGAGTCTCAGCTGGTGGGATCTTTCTTCTTTAGGTGAGGGTGGTATCAGGAGCTCTGGCTCCGCCCTCTCTGTAGCACTCTACACATGCTTATTCAAGAAGAATGAAATTCATAGACTCTTTTCATATTTTCTTCGCCACGTTTATCTTCTTTGTGAGCTTTTGAGTTACTGTCAAGGTGATCTGCTCGTGGCTCTAAAACTTCTCTGTTCCTTGATTTATAAATTACACCGTGCTTTTTTTTCCTTTTCTGTACGAATGAGATCTTCAAAGTATGCATCTTTCAAAGTAGCAACAAGCAAAATACAGCTGGAGGATCAGTGACTCCCTGTTAAGCAGCTTTGCCTGCTGTCATTGTCAACTGCCGGGGGGGTGGTGATCCATGTCAGTCACTAAAATGACACTTGGGAGGCTGCAGGCTGCTCCTGAGTTTCTGTGGAGAAGAAGAGAGTACTTTCAAGGTAATGAGACTTTCGCATGTGCCTAGCACCTTGCATCAGTGTGCTGGAACATAGTAGACACCCCAAACCTATTAAGATTAATCCTAAAATCACATTTTAAAAGCAGTACTGGCACCTGGCAGGTAAATTCATAGCAAAATAAAAATTTCTCGTTAATCCTGGATGAAGTTTATTAATACTAGAGTAAACAAAGTTCCAAGTGGGCAGAAAGATTTTACTGAGACTCAGTGGATTGATATAAACTTACGTTTTTAAGCCATCAAAGTAAGAAGAGATTAAGACTAACATTTACTTATTAAGATAATTTCCTAATCATTCTTATAAGAACTTAATGAGTGACAAACTGACGCTGGATATAAATTTATGATTTCCCAAAATAACATTTGATTGGTTTGAGTGATGTCTTACATCAAGTAATCATAGTTAATTTTTGCTTCTGGAGAGATTTGACTTTACCAGTCTATCATGTCATCAGAAGTATTTCAGGAATGATTTCTTTGTCTGTTGATACAGTTAAAGAATTCCTATGGAGAGTCTTTAATGTAGAACTTTTGTTTTTACCAGGGTGACCTGGATAAGATCAGAATAGTGGCAAAAAGGCCACAACTCCATTTGAAATATACTGCAAATACCTAAAAATTATTTCACATTTAACAATATTTTAATCATAGAAATCAAAGGCACAGTGGGATTTTCCCTGTGGTATGTTAGAGTCCACAGTGGGTCATTTACATTCAAAATAAAGGTTGAAAAATGCTACAGCCTCAATTTTATTGTGTTAACAGTTACAGTGTAAGCCACTGTAAATTAAATATACTGTCAAAAGAAATGTGGAAGTCAGTGTTTCTTGATATATGTATTTCTAGAACATTCAACCTATGTAGTTAAAATCAATGTTTCATTTCAATCTACATAATAATCCACATTGAAAAGAAATGTCAGAGATTAGAAAAGGAAAAGTTAAAGTTGTTAGGTTTTACATTTTCAGAATCTTTCCTGAAGATGGAACTTGAGTGCTTACATTTCTGGTTTTGGGGTAAGAAACCTATTACTCAAAGCCTTCCACACCCCCACGGTAACAGCATACTCCTAGAAGGCATGATGAGAATTGAAGGGTAGGTAACACTCTCCAGTCAGGGAGCTTCCAGAACTACAGGGCGGGGGCGAGGAGAAAGGTCCTCATGCATTTCTCCCACTGGTCAGGAAGGACGCCAACCACGTGGATTAGCTTTCTAGATGCAGAATCCCATTTCCTGGACTAGGTGGAGGTCAGCTCATTCATGGGGATTTGCCTTTTCTGAACTAGTTATGGGCATTGTTCTCTACACTACAGTCAATTCTCAACTTGACCTTGCTCCCGAAAACCGGTGTTCCATCTGGTTGCACACCGGAAGTCCCTGAATTCTGTCAAGGCCCCGTGTTCTCACCCCACCTGAAGACGGGCTGGTTTAACTGACCATGGGGCACTGTTGGAAAGCTCTCCAGCTATTTCTAAGCTACACCTAGAGCTAGGAGCCCTAGGCTGATGGAAAAGAATACAACTTTTGAAATTCTGCCTTACTTCTCATCCTAGATTTTGCTTTCCTGTGGATTTCTCAGGGAGTTTCAGGAAAGCCTGTGAGCCTGGGACTGTGCCTTACAGTTCCTGACTCTTTCCTAAACCACTTTCTGGATTGTTTTTGGTCACAATCTTACTCATGCAGGAATCTCAAAAACAAAAAATGGCCAAAGAGGGAAGAGAGGGACAGGGATTTCGGATGTGATGTGGCATCATATTGTGAGACCTGTGGCACGTAAGTTCTTTGGGCACAGCTGGACAGTAAGTGGATGGACTTATCGACATGCATATGGAGGAACACTAGTCAAAGCAGATACTTGTATTCAACAGTAGTACAGCAAAGCAGACCTGAAGTGGGATTTGGTAAGTCTTAAAGTCTTGGCTTCACTATTTCTACCTGTGGCACTTGAATGATTTACCTACCTTCTCTGAGTTTTAGATCCTTAATCCATGGCGTGGAGACAATATCTACCATGCCATCTTTATGTGATTGCTGTATGGGATTAAGTTAAATTCCAAAAGTGAAAGAATATTTCATATTATATATGATACACAAATATTATCATGAATGTGAGTTGAGCCGATTTAACATGTATTTATGTGAACACATTTCATAGCTTACTTTTTCAATAAGGGAACAATTCAGGGGAAACAATGGTTATAAAACTGTGATTAAATCAATATGTCATAGTGTTCAACTAATCTCCTTGGGTGGCAAGTTTGCATAACATAAAGAATGTATCTTTTGAAAGCCTGATGTTTTAATCTCAAATAGGATATAATGGTTTTCTAGTTTCTAGAAACAAAATCCCATGTCATTTTCTCATCATTTAACCCCATAGTTAAGGCTTTTATTCTACAAGATGTTGTGCCCAAAGTCATTAAAATAGCAATAAAATATATACATGAGAGAAGAAATATTTGTGATTGCGTTCCAGGGGCCGTCTTAGTTGTGTCTGAAGGCGTGATGTCTCGGTGAGTTTGGGCTGTTGTCAGATGTAATTGTTTTGCTTAAGCAAAACAGTTTATTTTGCGCAGCTGTGGAAGCTGGAGTGTCCTAGAGCAGGACTGGCAAATGTCATCCGTCCCTGCAGCCGGCAGCCCACTTCTCTTGAGCCCTGCCCGCCAGGGCAGGAAGAGCGCGGGCTGGCTTGCCGCCTTCTCACTGTGGTGCTGGTCTGTTCCGTGGTGCAGCTCCTTCACGACTCAGCTGCTCCTAAATGTTCTGGCCCCACACATCATCATTTTGAGGATCAGATGTCAACATAGAAATGCGGGGAACATGCACAGGTTAGCAGGAATGGAGCACTAGCAACCGAGTTTGACCACCATGTGCGGAGCTACTGCTACTGGCCGGGGCCCCTGCTGAGTGTTACAGATCCTCCCTCCCGTGCACAGCTCTACAATTTCCAAGTAAATTGCATTGTTACTAAGTCAGTATTTTTCTGAAAAAGTTTAAAAACTGAGGCACGGGGGCTGGGGATTTAGTTCAGTGGCACAAGCACCTGCCTGGCAAGCCTGAGGTCGTGGGTTCAATCTCCCACCCTCCTCCCTGCCAAAGGGGAAAACAAAAACAAAACCCCGAGGCACATAGAGCCAGCTATCATTTCACCTTTAAACCTAAGACATTTGGCTTGGATCCCTTTTTCTTTGTTCATGGTACTAGAATTGAACCCAAGTCATCCACACTGAACTACATCTCCAGCCTTCTCTCTCTCTCTCTCTCTCTCTCTTTTGTTTTTGAAACAATCTCACTGTCTTGCTAAGTTGCCCAGGCTGTGGTTGAACTTGTAACCCTCCTGCCTCAGCCTCCCAGAGTGCTGGAATGACAGGTGTGCCTCACTTCCAATGCTTTGCTGTTAGCCTCTGACCTACACTCCAGGTCAATGCTGCTGTAATTCTGGGGAAGGTGGTGGAGGAGCCTGGAAAGGAGAAGTTTCTGAAGGGCTCACTGTATTACTCTCAGAAACGGTTACCTTGCCACAGGGGTGCTGGATGCAGAGTGGACTGCGAAGTGGTTCTCAGGTGTACTTAGTGGATTGCTGGAGTTGGAGAACATGCTCCAGGGGACAGGGCGGGGTGTGAAGTCACTGGCTGGGTCTCCAAGCACATCTGCTGGAGTGTGCTGGGACAGCCTCTCAGGCTGGGAGGGGATGTGCTCACTGTGGCTGTGACGGTGTGTGAGCACCGAGGTGATATGCAGCAGGACATTGGACAGGAGAAGAACAGGGTGGACGTGACCTTGTGGTAGGTGGCACTTGCTCCTGGGCGGGAACAGCATCACCTTTGGAGTTCCCAGAGATCCCTGTAAAACCCAGGTGGCCCCTCAGCCCATGACCTCACTGTGCCCACAGACTGCAGTGGCCCGTGTAATAACAGCTTCCAGAAAGGTAACAATTAACTTGTGCTTTACCAGATTTTTTACTGACCCAGTGATATCTCAGTCTCAAGAGGCTCTATGAACTAAAGAGCTAAGTAATCTTAATATCACCATTTTACAGATAAAGACTTTAGGGGTCAATAACTCGGCCAAGTTCACACAAGTTAATCAGTGGAGAGAGACTGAAATCAGATCCGATGCCTCAGTGACTAGCACTTGTGACACTGTATTTTCCTACAGAAAACTGATTGGAGAAGGTGTTAATGCATCTTTTGATTAAAGCTACCATGAGTATCAGAAATGGATGAAAGTCATCCAGGCTAGAATATCAAGAGTTAATTAATGTAACAGGACACAGCTGGGGCTTTTTGTTTGCTAATGCTCAGAGGTTTTCCTTTTGAATTGATTCTATGACCTGTAGAAACTCTGCTAGTTGTTTAAAAACAGAAGTGAAATTAATTACTCTCTAAATGCACATGAAGTCAGAAAACAGCTTTGGATGAAAGGAGTTTGATTGTTTGCTTTGCAGCAGAAAGGGTGGTATTGATTAGCGATGCCACATCCTGCAAACACAAATTCTGTTGATCTCAAATATCAAAGGAGTGGGTTGCTGGCCCTGCTGGAGGACACCTCCATGAACCTCAGGACTGGCTAGGAATGAACAGTTGCTCTGTATTTATACAGGAGGTGACTGTTGAAGTATTCAGAGTCATAGATCTGCAAGTACTGAGAACGATAAAGGGACAAAAGGGATTTAACAGTTTTATTAGAATACTGAGTTGTAACTCGGCTCACCCCACTGTTATCATTTCAATCAAAAGCACACCCAGAGTCTTACCTGTGCAGGAGGTGACCGGACCACGGTGCTGTGCTCATCAGTGGATGCACCAGCAATGAGTTTCGTATCCCGATGGATACACTGCTGGGAGGCGGGACCTGGTGATTTCTCCAGGTGTGACCACCAAGGGTGCATCTCCCTCCCCAGCTGGTCCCTTCTCTCTCAGCCTCCTGGTGCCCTGGCTGCTCAGCTTTTCCTCTTCCTTGCACCTCTGCCATTGGTTTTGCTTTGGATACAGCTGACTGTGGACCAAAACCACGAGCCACAATCAACCTCTTCTCCTCTAAGTTGTGGGTGTTGGGTATTACATCACAGCACAGGGAAAGTGGTGAGCATACCACCATTGCTGGGTACACAGGGCCTTCCAGGTTAGCCTCAGAAGCTGTCTGCTTTCAACATCAGAGTTCAGCTGACTCCAGGACGCACACCTGACCCAACTACCTGACACTCAGTTCATGCCACACTGACTTTAAGATTCTTTGTCATCTGCATTTGTCTTTGTTCTTGTGATTTGCTCTATGTCTTCTACTCTGGTTCCTGAATGCTGACATCTTCTTCTGTGGCAGAATCTTACTTTGGTGATTTGTCCAGGGCTGCAGTCCTTTTCTGGTGCGGTGACCCTGTTCCAATACCGCACAGCCATAGTATAGAGCTGGAATAGACCCTGAAGGCCCACGTTTTAAAAGTTTGGTTGGCATCTGTGGTACTGCTGGGAGGGAGTGGACTCTTCAGGAGTTGGGCCTTGAGGAAGGAAGTTAGATCCCTGTGGCTGTGCCCTTGGGGGATGGCTGTACTGGAACCCAGGCCTACTCCTGTCTCCATCTTTGCTTCCTGGCTGCCATGGGGTAAGCAGCTCACTCTGCCATGTCTTCCAGTCACCATGCATTGCTTGGTGTAGTCGAAAGCAGCAAGGCCAAGAAACCAAGGACTGAAGAAGTTTCCACAATCATGGACAAATCTTCTCTCTTTTTAAGTTGATTATCTCGGGTCTTTTGTTGTGGTAGTGGAAGGCTGACCAGCACACTCAGTTTGGTGGATGAGAGCACAAAGTTCTCTGCTGCTGACTATGGGCAGACCCTGAGCATCTTTTTTTGGGGGTTGGGGGTTGGTACCAAGGATTGAACTCATGACCTAGCGCTTGCCAGACAGGCCTTATACCGCTGAGCCAAATCCCTGGTGCCAGACCCTGAGCATCTTCAGTTCCTGGATACTAGTGGCCCCCATAGTGAAAGTGCTGTTGGTCACTGCAGTGGTTCCTAAAGCTTGAATTTCCTTCAAGTCACTTGATGAGCTTTGGTAATGAAGAATTCTGTGCTTCGACCCTAGAGATTCTGATTCAGCCAAGCTTGACTGGGGTTCAGGGTTCTATATCAGTTTCCCAAAATGGGATTCTGCAGGTGGGAGGAGGGCACAGGTAAGCAGAGAAATGGGGGCAATGTCTGCTGCCCCACCAATGCTAGCAGACCCTGGATTTCCTGTTTTAACCAGTGAGTCACCCCAAGGAAGGCTCACTTTGTTCTTCCTCAGTGGTCATTCAGATCTCATCTTAGATATCATCTCCTCCAGGATTCCTGCTCTGGCCTCCCAGGACTGTTAGGTGCCTTTCCTTCATGTCATTTTACTACCTTGTGCTTATGCCTACCAGCACTTACTTTGCTGTATTTCTTCATCTACCTCTTTATGTACTATTAGACTCTAAGTTCCGAGGGGAGGGTCACTTCTTGTTCACCTCTGAACTCTCACTGTCTAGAATAGTACCAGGCACAGAGAAGCAAGTCAGTAAATACTAATTGAATGGTCAAGTCTAAGTGCTCCAGGTGGCAGGGTGCTGGTCAGTCTTGTTCAGCTGAGTCAGGGCGGCTACTTGAATTTAGATTGCTTTAGGAACTCTGGTCTAGCTAAGCCCCTGGGGTGTGACAGAGCAGAGGTTGTTAAGGACACAGTCTGGCCCCGTCTGGCCTGTTGATTGCTAGTCTGTGGCAGGACATTCAGCCCTGGTTCTCAAGTAAGCGTCTGCCTCAATAAAGATGAGAGGCCGAGCCTGTGTGATTTCTTAGAATGCAGAATACTCTAATTTTCACAGTGAGATAACACACTTAGACACAAGGGAGTTCACCATTAGAGAAGAGGAGAAGCCCTCCTTGTGACTCTGAGGTGCCTCTGGTGTTTGGGGAGGGCTGATGAAAAATTTCACAAAAGTGTCATACCCTTATTTATAAAGTGCTCTAGTTGTCGTAGATCTGTTTTTCTATTTCAATGAAAACTTCACCCTTTAGAACCACCAAAAACCTAGTCCTAGAAACAGCTTTTAACAATACATTTTGCAGGTGGGGAAATACATCAAATACTTTTTCAGTGTTTATGGTGTGCAAGGAAACAAAGAATATAAAAATCACACCCAGACTGGAGGCTGTCGCATGCTCACATCCTAACTAAGATCTCAGGTCTCCTGCTATTTACAAGAATTCCTGTCCTGCACAAAAATGACCAAGCTGGGATGGAATGGCGGAGACCACAGTGCCTACCTGTCTGACGAATCCTGCCTGACAGTGACGCTCCCACTCTGCACAGAGTTTTCCTGATTTCCTTTGATGAACCACTACTTTTTCTCAGGGTCTTGTATTATTTTAATCGTGGGCCTGTTGAGTGTGTCTACGTCAGGGCTAATTATCTTATTACTTATTTAAGACACATATCTGGAATTGGCACTAAGGGAACATTTAAATGGCGCTTAAGGAAATGGAGGGCAGCTGGGAATGGCTTAGGCAGTTAGATGTTGTTTGGCTTGTGTTTTATGAGCGTAGGTTTTATGTTTTTGTACCTCTCCTAAGATATAATTAAACTATTGCCAACCACTTCTGATGTTCTCTAATGGAAGAGAGCAAAGCTTGTGTAATGTAAAATGGAGAATAGTCATAAAACTACTAATATTTGAATACTGTATTGTTCCTCTTTTTTTGGTACCAGGAATCGAACTCATAACCTCTCACTTACCAGGCAAGCACTTGTGCTGCTGAGCTATATACCCCCGGGCCCCTTTCCATTCATTTTCAAAAGCAAGATTTTTCTGAGGCTCCACTATGTAGCAGACACTGTGCTGGGCACTGGAGACGCGCGTATTCATCGGAATGTAGACATGGATGCTGATACATGGTTCCATACTGAGAAACGTGTTAGGATAGTTGCAGGATAGAGCAGCTCGTGTTTTGCCATGCTATGTTTCCCTCCTCTCAGAGGCCTATTCCTATTGGAAAATTTACTCTTTTTTTCCAGGTTAGAGTGAAATGTCCTCACTCTCAAAGGATTCCTGGAGGAATCTTCCTAGACTAGCTTGGTGCCTTTATTTGCAAATTGCATAGAGGGATTTGGGATGTCAACAGAGCAGTCATCATGTAGATTAAATGTTATTTCCAGATGTAATTTCTGGGCTATAACCTAAGCCGGTATTTGTACAGAACAAGTGTTTTTAATATCCTAGGAGATCTGTCCTTCCTTTGATCAGCCATTTTGTCTGGTCAGGTAAACAATTAAGACACTATGGAAAAGATTCAGAGATGGTGAAGTCGTGCATGTTTAGTGTAAGAATGAAGTCACAAACCAAAGAGTAAGTTGTATTTGTAACTCTTTTTTTGCCTCACTGTGTTAGTCTTTCCAAATGTTTGCAGTAAGGTTTTAAATTATTAGTTTAAATTATTTCTGATGTTTTAAATCATTCTAGAATGAGGTGTTGGTTGTCAAGTTTGTTGAAGATGTAAGCAGAGTGCAGCAGTTGTCCCTTCACTAGATAATAAACGCAATATCTAAAATGTATAACAGATATCTCAAGCCTGAAGGGAAGAAAAATGCAGAGAATGTGTATTTGGAAGGTTAGTCCAGAAGTAGATACCTAGAAACTATTTATTATAAAGCGACACAACACACACACACACACACACACCCACACATGTGTGCACACACACACAATGTTAGATGATAAAGGAGAGTGA
This sequence comes from Dolichotis patagonum, assembly GCA_004027295.1. Classification (NCBI taxonomy): domain Eukaryota; kingdom Metazoa; phylum Chordata; class Mammalia; order Rodentia; family Caviidae; genus Dolichotis; species Dolichotis patagonum. The sequence continues at coordinate 15,733 of PVJX010016345.1, read as the reverse complement.
GGAATAGTTATGGATCAGTCCACACTACACAATTTAGCTTCCACCCTGAAAAGACCCAGTGATTACATAAATCTACCATGGTCTTATGTCATTTATGAAGCATTCACTAGGGGCTGGGGATATGGCTCAGCAGCACAGCACCTGCCTAGCAAGCGCAAGGTCCGAAATTCAGTTCCTGGTACAAACAAAACAAAACAAAACAAAACAAAACAAAACAAAACACAGATACATCCACTACAGTCACTTATTTACTGCATTATTCTTATTATTGTATTTGCACAAAGACATCATCTTCATAAGGTCTCTGACAAAATACATATTATATACAGGAGAGTGATATATGGGACCTGCAAACACAAAGACATTTCTCTGATTGAGTCAGTGTTACTTTCAGCACATAGACAAAGTCCTGAGAGTTTAGAAAGATGAGCAGCTTTGGGGCAATGGATAGTGGAACGATCTGCACATGGATGCAGCCCTACAGGAGAAAACGGATCATGACGTGGAGAGGGGAATGAACAGGAAGACTTGGGCAACGAAGCCCAAGGAAAGCTCCTGGATGGTGGCCTATCTGTAGGGAGCCAGGCTTCGGCCAGGGGACCTGGGCTCAGTCCTGGTAATTCTGTCGCCGCACTCTTTCCCAGTCTTATTAAATGGAGCATTTAAAATTGCAGAGCAAATAGTTTTACACGCCTTATGTGGCTGTTTTGAAGATTAATGAGGTATTGCTTAAAAAGTGCTGGGGGTGAAAGGTTCAATATAAATGTTTGTGTACTCTGCCAAAAAGAGCTATCTTTCAGGGCTGGTGTTTTTTAAAATAAATGGAAGCATCTAGTGTCCTTGGTGCTTTCGTCCTATTCCTAAGGAGCTACCACTTTGGCAACTAGAGGACACATTAGTGTTTGATTCTCTTTGATGTTTATTCTGACCGTTTCCATGGGACATCAGCCCCAGGAATGGGCCATGGCAGGCTGGGTCAGTCAATTCACGTAGAAGTCAAGGGATAAGCGTCCGTCCAGGAGCTGCTGGCAAGACTGCAGTATGGCTCAGGACTCCAGCAAAGCCAACACAGAAGTGCACATATACTTGCAGATCTAGAAAGAACTTTGTTTTCCTATACATGTGAGTTTAGTGTAGTTTTGAAGACCATAAATCAACGATTCCTGGTGAAATATTGGTTTAATTTTGGCTTATGTGTTTGGACTGGGAGTGGAGGATCTAAACATATTTAGGCATCTGAGGACCAGAAGCCTGATCTGGTCAGAAGAACAGGTAGCTGAAAGCTTCTGAGTAGTGTTTGATTTTGGCTGTAAGGAGGGGTAGAGTATTATAAGTGAGAAGGCTACTTGAATATAATTTACAATTTTGTCCTTGGCTTTTTTGCCCTCCCTGCTTGGTTAAGACTTTTGTGCCAATGCAGGGACTTTGAGTTGAATCCCTACCTTAGATTTATTCTACGGCATTGCCTGATGGGCAGCAATGGTGTGACTGGGGAACTGCAAGACCAGCAAGAGCCTGCTAGGGAGAATAAAGCAGAGAGGAAAGGCCTGGGCGACTGCCTCTTTATTTTATTGTGCTGTACTGAGCAGAGAAGCACATGAAGGGAGAGACAGGGTCTTTATTTCTCAAAGTCTGAGAAGTAAAGGGTACACATTGTAAGAGAAAGCAGAGCTTCTAGATAGAATAGTTAAAACTTAGCAAATGTGTTTCTTCGATCTTCCTCAAGGTGGGGCCTGTTTGCTCTACCACTGTGTTTCTCCTCCCAAATACTGGGCTTTGCATTTTAAAATAGAATACCTTGAAGTAATATAGTAGAATATTTTCCAGAAGGAATTTTCTATACCTCTCTTGCCTTTGCAGTATCTGAGACAATACATAGGCCTAAACATATTAGTAATAATAGATTGTAAGTCTATTTGAGTTTCAAATGGAACAAGTGCTTTTTTTCCCTCTAGAGAACAAAGAAAGCAGAGAACAAAGAAAGAAAGCTCTTGGCCCTCTTGTGATTCCACTGTTTAGAAATCGTAAATGTCTTCTAATGCTGTACTTTGAGAAAGGACAGTGGATCTATACATTTTCTAGGAAGTTAAACCAAAGGTCAGGACCATCTTCTTTTTGTTCTTTGGCCACCTGCAGAACCCTCTGCTTGCCCATAGGCAGAAACTCGACAACACATGGTCATGTAAACGCTGGCACACCAACTGCTCTAAAACTCTGCTTAGCTATTTTGGGTAAGCTAGAGGAAAAATAGCAGACTGCCTAGGAGGAAGTGTGGGGGCCGCCAAGGCCATGACGTGCAGGTTTCCAAGGAAAGGTTATGGCTGAATCAGAAGAAGCAGGGCTGAGTCAGCTCAGATGCGGGGCCTCCTTTTGCATTCCTTACTTAGTTCATCTCACGGGAAGATGAGGCAGGAGTTCACAGCAATCCTTCACTCCTGAGAGGTCACCAAACAAGTCATCAAACCAGATTGTGTTGACGTTTCAGAAAACCTAGAAGGGGATGCCTGTGGAGGTGTTCTCCGTAACATTTTCTTTTTCTTTTGCCATTTGGCCATCAAATAACTCATATGCCCTTTTTAATGAAGCCAAAGAGTCCCAGTAGAGAAATAATGAGAACCACTTGTATTTTTCTAATGCTGCTTGATGTTTCAAGAACTCCAGTGAGTGCCTGCACAGCAGTGTTATTCACAATACTGTTAGCATGGAAAATAAAGGGTCTTTGAAAAGGAATACTTTCCTTGTGTTAGGTTCTGCTTAGTCCTGAATGAGTGGTTTATTTTTCTTTTATCAGATGTGAGTGGAATTGGTAGCAGGGTCATATACTGGATATTGAATAAAATAACTCAGAAAAGAAAGCCATCACATTTCAAACCCACATATAATTAAATGTAAGGACCTCGCTCTTCATTTTTTTTTATAGGAAGGATCCAGGTTACATCTGTAAAAACCCCTTAGTTTTTCAGAAAAATGGTTTTCTATCCTAGATAGGTAAATCTTGGACAGCAGATTTAAATAATGGATCACTTTTAAATATAGTTATTTTAGGAGTATTTTTATTCTTTGTCCAGGAGACATCTTAGCCAAGGGTCAGGAAGTTCAAAACTATCCAGGACTGAGGTGAATGTTCAACTTGAAATCATACTACTGGAATTTAAAAGTGTGAGCCATAAAGAAGAGCTGTGTTTCTAAGACAAATTGTATTTGTCAGGTCAGGCTGCCTTAGCAAATAAAATAGACTGAGTGGTATATACAACAGGAATTTATTTTGCCCAGTGCTGGAGGGTGCATGCTGACTGACCTGGGTTCTGGTAAGATCTCTCAGTGGCCTGCAATGACTGTCAGTGTCCTCATGTGATCAAGAAGGAATTTCTGACGTATTGTCTTCCTTTACAGTTATAGTATGAACAGGCTTACAGCCTTATAACTTTCTTCATTCTTAATAATCTCCATAAAGGACCTATCACCACCGCAGTTTCATGGGGATGAGGGTCTCAACATGTACACTCTGAAGGGATAAAATTCGGGACACCATATCAGTTTTGAGTAGTAAGAATCATTTTGTCATTTCATTAAGGAGCCACACAGAAGTAGAAAGGAACTTAGCTAGGACATTTTCTTTTATAAGAGAAGAGACATAGCTGGGTAAATGTGTGTTTTCTTCTCCTATACTTCTGATTCCCTTTAAATTAAGTACAGAGACACAAAATGGTCACTATTGCGAAGTCTTATTTGAACCCCACATTTAGTTTGATTTATGAAGAGAAAGGAAGAAGAGATAAGTATTGAGAGGGAGAAATAAATGGAGGTAAACATTGTCTTAGAGAAGGAAAGACAAAAGGGAGAGTGGAGAGATGCAGGTAGAGGAGAGAGTAACTGAGGGAGGAGGTTGGCCCACCAAGCCCAGGAGTTGATAGGGGCCCTGGTGTAAAGTACCTGGGTTTGCAACATGCCAGATCTCACCAGTTAGACTGGGTATAGACTTGAAAAATTATTTCATATTCTACTTTCTTAATTATAATGCTCATCTTACGATATTTTGGTAAGGATGTGAGACTTTTAGTTTGCTTGGATTAAGAAATGCCTGAAGATTAGTAAAGTATAGAAAATTGTTACCAGAGAAATGGGGTCACTGAGGGGACTATAGCTGATCATGTGATTCAGAAGCCTTCAGAAGTGGTTGATGGGAGGAGTTTAGAAAAATTTGCAGATATAGGGTAGAGAAGTCTATGGTGCTTTAAGCAGAATTTGATGGGAGATAATGGTGGAAGGTTAGAATACCAGAATGAAGGTTAGAATACTAGAATGATGATAGGAATGTAGACAGTAAAGGCCAGGCTCAGGAGTGTCATTTGGGAACAAGAACTCCTCTGACAGTTGGAATCAAAGCCATGTGTGTTATACCGTGGCAGAAAGTTTTCTATATTTTCCCTGTGTTCTGAGACTTTGTAAGAGACAGCGATTAAGGGGAGCAGGCTAATAGATTTTGTGGCTATTTCAAAAATAGTCCAATATTTAGTTGTAGCATAGGTACTGCTAGCTGCTTTTAGCCAGACTTATAGTGAGCATCACAGGCAAAAGGCAGAGCAAAAAACTTTGGAAAACTTAATTTTGGCCCAGAAAAAACCATGCATAAAGTTGAGGTCAAGAGAGGTAGGTTGATGGAAAATAAAATCAGTGTCACTGAAAGGAAACCAAGTACTTTGTACAGGAAAAAGAAGAAAGATGCCTGGAAGGCCTCTCAGGAATAAGCAAGAACCTACTGATATAGCACACTCACTGAGAAAATACATCAATATTTCATTGAGAAGAGAGTCTCTGAAACTCCTGCTCAAGAAGGGCTTCTTAGAGAATTTGGATTTGTTTCACTTTGTTCATCCATTCAGGCACTCAGAGGCCACTGCAGCCATCATCCAAGGAGGCCTGGCTACTGTTTCCATGAACAGCAGAAGTTTGGGTAGAAGACACAATGTTGGTTTTTAAAAATTTTTTAAAATTTTATTTTAAAGAGGATAAAACAGAATAAAACCAATCAAAACAAAACATTGTAAGAAACATAGGACTTAAAAACATTACAAAATCAACAATAGTTACCATAATGCCTTTCAATCTCTTCAAAATAGCTGCAGATAACTTTAGACATAGTAAAAATTAAACAAAACAGAATAGAATACAAACAATAAAAACAAAACAGTGAATGCAATAATTTCAAAACAAGCCAATAGTAAATCCAAAATGGCTACCATAACGTATCTTGCTATCCTTGAAATAACTGCTCCTGCCATCGGATTTGACATAATCAAACAAAACAAAAGAGAATAAAACCCAACCCAACAAAACAATGGAAACTATATAGGACCTCAAAACAAGACCGTTGGGAATCACCGATGGCTACAACCTTCAGAAGGAGATCCCCCCTAGATGCCACACTGTGTGCTACTATCCTTTGAATCTATGATCAAAGATCATAGATCATAGATCTGGCCCTAGACCTGCAATGTTAGTGAAACAACAAAGCACCACAGGCATACAACTGCATTTCACCTCCATAAGTATCATCACACATTGTGTTTCTCTGGATCAGCTGGACGCTTGTGACAGGGAGGAAGATTTGTACTTCTTGTATTGCCAGCCTGTGGCCAGAAGGGGCTGGGGTCTGACTTTTCCCAGTTTGGTGGGGATCCATGCATGGCACTGGTCCCCAGACTGGGCTTGTTTGCTAGTGTGGCCTTGTTCTGTCTCCTCCCAGTCTGTCAATGGCAAAATGTTGGTTTTTATCCAGCATACTGAACGTAGAAATTGTGGAGTCAGAAAGACTTCTATCTGGATTTCAAAGGAAGGCCTATCAGATTAGGCAAGGAGAACCAGTAAGCAGTGCATGAAGGTGTGAGAATGAAACTAAAGGTGCAGTGGAGACCCTAGGAAATCAGAGAAACCAGGAATATGAATCATCAAATAAACATAACAGCAGGCTATCAGTGGATCCAGCCCAAGAGAGAAGTCATGAATTCTGTAGCTGACAAGGACATAAGGATGGGGCTGCTCAAGCCCTTGCTGCTTGTATCTCATCCCAACTTGCTCCAAATGCTGGACATGGAGCTCCAGGATGTAATGTTTGCCATACTCCTTTTTGGTCCTATTTTGTTCTGATTTTTCTCTATCCCTCTATTCCTTCTTTTGGGAATGAAAATGTTTATTCTATGTCATTGTACCTTGGGATTATGTACCTTGTTTTTGAAGTGTATTTGATTATCAAGTTGACACTGTGTGGGAGGTGAGGTTAAGACTGATTTTGTTAGCTTGATTGTCTTGGGAGCTCCTCAGGGTATTGGTGGAGCTTACTCTTGGCTATTATTGGGTGCAACATGGATGCATGATCTTGGTTAGTGTATCTGGTCCCTTGCCTCTTCTCTATCACTGTTCCTGTGCTCTACTTCTTAGTTGTGATGAATTAAGAAGCTTTGTTCTACCATGACCTTTGGCCATAAGCCAGGTAACCATGGACTGAATCCTCCTAAAACACTAGCCATATCAAACCTCGCCTGCTTTAAATTGCAGGTGTTCAGTAGTGTGTCATAATAGTATAGCAGTTAACAGAAGATAAAATAATCTTTAAAGTCTGATGCAAGTTCTCAGTAATTATTAGACATTATTATTACCACTTGTCTTCCCTTTGCATATATCTTTTTGAGCTCTTGTTGATAGCTGCTCACAGAATATTTTGCCCTGGAATTTGTTCTTCATACTGGTTATGGACTCTCATGTTAATCCAGGCTTCACAATTTTGTACAGATTCTCCTACTTCCTCCTCCCAGATTATAGCTATTTAAGATAGCATCTGTCATGGTTATGACCTGATTTATTAAGCCTTAATATAATTGAGGTTCAGTAAAGATCTTTTAGTAGATTATTATCTCCTGATATATCCACTGAAGAGAATGAAGTTTTACCTGTTGGATTTGAAGTGCTTTGAGTCGATGTGTGTTAACTACAGTTTAGGTAAATTACAAATTTTCTTTATCTTCTTCATTCCACCTTTTTTAAAAGGTCATTCAAGATGTTTGTGAAATCTGATTCCTAAGAGATTGAAAGCTCTGAAAGTATTCTGTTTATCTTCCTTTCTTGCTTTTCTATCAGTTTCCTGTATTCCAGAGGCAGTTTCATTTGAACTTCATCTCGTGACCAAAGCAGGAAGTATCACAAATTCTGTAAAGTGAGTAACTTTTGAGAAGCCTGCAGTTCAGTGCAACAGATGCTGCTTCTTGGAGACGGTCTGCTAAGACAGACTCGAGAGATGCCTGTCACTCACTTGGCATTCCTGAGCCCACAGGCCTGATAATAAAGCCCTGGAGGTATATCCACGTTTAACATTCTGTGAGAATGGGCAAGTAGTCCGTCCCACCATCCTCCTGGCTCTTACTCTCTCTTTCTCCTTTTTGTTCTTTTTCACTTTCTGCTCTCAGTCTTATTTTCTCAAATTTTTTCTCTTGGACTTCTTTTCCAATTTCTGTCATACTTCAAAGAATGTGGCCTGTATAGATTGTAACATGAGTTATGAGTAGAGATTTTTAACAGGCAGCAGAGAGAACGTATGCAGAAGAGCAAAGCAAAAAAAATTTTGCTATTTCAGCCATATGAAACAAAACTTATACTTTCTTGCTACTTTTTGCTTCTTTTGAGATTCTTGCAGTGTTATTTTATATATGGATATCCCTTTTTTTCCTCTTTAACTTTTAATTTTCTGCCCCTTTCTGATATTAGACATGTTCAAGATTGCATATTCACACACACTATTACGATATCTGCATGCACAAACAGACTGCAGACTTCTGTTGCCTGAATCTTATTATCTGCTTTTTACCTGGCAGTGGATGGTGCTGGTGACATGGGGGTCTTCAGAGATGTATTCTGCAAAAGCAATGGGATGGAGGGGGGAAAGTTTTGATTGCAGAGCGCTGCTTTTCCCATGGAACTGTTTAGCCCCATTATGATAATTTGCATTACCTTCAAAGCCTCCCTTTTTCCCTTTTTGCATTTTCCCAGCCTCTGTGCTGCTGAGAGTCTTCTGGTTACAGGTATCTGAGCTGCAGTTCTGGGCCTGTGTGCTTTCTGCAGGGGATGCCTCCTTAGACTGACGCGGTGGCTCTCCACTCAGTGATGTGCCTGGCATGCTTTCTTTCCTATTAGGATCCTGTTCAATTAGTATTGCAGCCAGGCCAAGGTAGTGTCTACAACTTTGCTGGGGAGTGACAGCAGAAACCTGCTTTTTGTCTGGTGACCCTACAGGGACTTTTCCATCAGGATTTGAATCTCTGGTGCACAACTTCCTGCATCTCATTCTCTGCTAATTTGCATCTTAAGCGAAGCATCTTACTTTGCAGTCATCCATATTTATGATCTATCAGAGTACATGGGTGACTCCTTTCATCACAATTTTCCAGTGCTATTAGTCTCTGTATTCTGAATTAGGGCCACCATGATAAATAGGCAAATAGTTTAGCAGGTTTAAAACAAGGGCCAAATCAACAGGGGTAAGTGAGAATGAAATAACACTTGTGGCCAAGCCACTTTAGAGAAAAAATGTGCATATTTCATGTGATCACTTTACATCTATTGAGTAGTAATAAAATCTGCCTTCATGTTGACATAATATAGTAAAGTATACCAACCACTTTCATGTGCACTTTTTATGTGTTTACAAAAGAAAAATCTGTGAAGTTGGCAAAATGGGAATATGGGTGAGAAGACTATCAAAGGGATACAAGACCTAGGAGAAAGTTCCACTGAAGAACTGAAACTCCAACTTTGTGCCTTGTATTCTTGCCACTGTGATGCTGTTTGATAGAGTGTAAGTGTAGGTGGTTTTAGACTATAGCCCACTCAGTTCAGTTCAACAAACTGTACTACTACTGTGTCCATGGTAGGCATTGTGTGGGTTCCAGAGACAGAAAGGTGAGGAAGAAAATCATCTTTGTCCAATAAACACCCTCAGAGATTAGCCTGGGCTAGTGTGACATGAGCATATAATGTAGCACCACCTCTTTCTGATATTATTCTAGGGTGAAACAGCTCCTGTACCGGCAGAAGGGCTTAAATCCCACTAAAAACCAAGAGGATACTGCAGCCTACGCCACACTTGGTGTTCTCCTAACAGGCTGCTCTTCCCATGTTTGTGAAGGTGAGTCATGAGGCAGTTTGTCCAGCTTGTTGGCTTGTATCACATTTACCAGGATGCACTTACCCTGGAAAACTTTGTCTTGCCCACACTAGGAAGTGTGACTCCAGAGTGAGATGGCTGTGTGTCAAAGGGAGAGTTTTGCTAGGATGTGGGTGGTGAGAACATAAAGATCTGTGATTTAGGATGGCCTTAATTGATACTGTATGCTTTGTGATTATTCTTCACTGGAGAATACTCTACTACCTTGGAAAATATATTTCTCATCTGATAGTGACAATTTTATTTTTCTCCTTTCCTACTTAGTCAATTAGTCTATATTTATAACTCAGTTTTTCAACCTTCATTTCCTTCTTGTTAGCAACAAATGTGACTTTCCACCTTATTCCTTGCTTACTGTCTCGGAGGTGCAAATGACCTAATTGCACTAAACAATTGAATATTTTTTCTGTTTTCATTTCCTTTTACGTCAACATAGTCATAAACAGGAATTATAAAGGCCTTATTATGGTTTAGCTCAAGAATTATCCTCCAAACTCTCCTACATTCAGAGGTTGGGCTTTTGGAAAGTGACTGGATCACAGAGTCATTACGGCTGAATGTGCTTTAGGGGATGGGACATGGCCAGAAGAGGTAGTCATTGGGTTTGTGACCTGCAAGTGTTTGTTTGTTCCCAACTAGTCTACACTTTCTCTGTTTCTAGGCTACCGTGAGTTGAGTAACTTTCTTCTACCAGACTGTTTCTCCATGCTGTTTCTGCCTTGGAGCCAGCTAGCATATGTGGATTAATACCTCTGAAACTGAGCACCAAAATAAATTTTCCTTCTTTAAATTATGATTGTTAGATTTTTTTATCCCAATAATGAAAACCACGTCTTAGACAGATCTTGATACCAGAGAAGGGGAGTGATTGCTGAGAATATATCTGACCACATGATTCAGAAGTCTTTGGAATTGGTTTGTGGGAGGAGTTTAGGAAGATTTGAAGAGACTTTGTAGGCAAACCTGAGAATGTTCTAAACTGAGTTTGATCAAAGATTCAATTATAAGACCAGAATGCTGATAGAAATACAAACAGTAAATGCAGACTCAGGAGTTTTCAGTTGGGAATTAATGCTCCACTAGCAACTGAGTTAGAGGGCAAAGGTATTATGATCTGGTAGAAAATTTGTCTACATTTTGTTCATGTCTTGAGACTTTGTAGGAGACTGAGATTGAGGGCAGTGGACTAATTAACCAGGTGGAAGAAATTTCAAGGCAGTCCAATGCTCATCCTGTGGTATAAGTATTTCTGATAGATCTAAGTCAGATTTATGGTGAGTATTAGTAGAAAAAGCCCATTTGAAAAGTTTTAGTTTTGTCAGAAAGAAAGCACCCATAAAGTTGGGGCTGAGGAGAGCTTGGTGCCTGAAAAATACAGATTAAGAAGAAGCCAAGTATTTTACATGAGGACAATAAGAAAGATAGCTTGAGAGTGTCTCAGGAATCAGCAAGATGCTGACCTTTGGAGGATCAATGGTGCAACAGTGAAAGAATTTGTTTTAAGAGAGCCCCAGTACATAACACTAGAGAAGGGCTGCCTGGGGAATTTGTTCCTAGGACTTGAATCACAGTGCTGAGGCATCCAGCTACTTGGAGACTTCTGTAACCATGGTTTAGCAGGGGGGTAAGCTACTGCTCAAACTGACAGCTGACCTTGGCATCATCTATATACTACTGGTTTTACAGGCATGCAGAATACAAGAATTATGGGGTCATGGAGGCCTCTATTTAGATTTCAAAGGAGGGCTTGGGAAGCCCTGCAATATGCTCTGAAGAAAGCAGTGTATAAGGCTGTGAGGGCAAAGCTAAAGGGCACTTGTGAGCTCAGGATGTTGGAAAAGTCAGGAACGTGGAACGTTTGAGAAAACTGCAGATAGGAAGCAAAGCTGACCTCAGGGAAAAGTCATGAGGGCTGAAAATGACAATGACAGTCCCTTTGGGATTCACATCTTATACAACTTGCCCTACGTGCTGGAGGTAGAGCTACGGGATTCCATGTTTGCTGTGCTGGGTTTTATTCTTGCTTTGGTTCTATTTCTTTCTATGCTTTTTCATCCCTTTTCAAGTAGGATTGCTTACCCATTTTATGTTGGAAATATTTTTTTTCTTTTTGATTTCTTCAGCAACTTAGAACTAAGAGCTGACCTTGAGTCTCAGAGGAGATTCTGAATTAGGACATTTGAGTAATGCAGAAACTGTTAAGGCCGTGGTAAATTAGAGATAGACCAAGTGCCTTTTGCTTAAAAGATGCGCATAAGTCTTTTAGGGGCCAGAGCCAGAATGTTAAGGTTGAGATCAGAATCTCTCATGTTTGCAGAGGTAGCACTTTTGGAAGGTGATTGGATCTTGGTGGGGGGACTATAGCTGAATGTGAACTTAAGAGGTAGGGCCTGGTTGAAAGAGATAGGTCTTTGAGGAGGTAGCCTGGAAGGGGATATTGTTGTTCCCAGCTCCTCCTATCTCTCTTGCTTCCTGGCCACCATGATGTGAGCAGCTTTCCTCTGCAGGCCCTTCCACCATGCAGTTTCTGCCTTGGAACCATGTGAACATGACCTGAAAGCATGTTATTGAGTGTTTGTCCTAGTTGTAAGGAAAGTGACTACGACAGGCCTCTTTCTCAAAACCATGGGTTGGACTCATGAATTGTCTAGTCCATTGTGGGGAGTGGCTGAGCCCAGCAGGCCAAGCTGGAGGTTGGTGAACTCCTTGGGCCTAGAGCAAAGCTAGTCCCAGGAACATAAAATACCAGAGGCAGAACATGTAAACAAGCTGACCTCTAGCTCGGTTGCATATCAACAGATTTCTGGCCTTGGTGTTCCTCCCTGTTACCTGATAGCTCTGAAAATATTTTGCTTTCCATATTCTCAGCAAAACATTGAGACCTTGCACTCTGCACTCTGTTGCGAGCTCCCCCCACCCCTTTTATTGTGTGTGGATAAAGTTGCAGACTGCACTGGGTTGTGGCCGCCGCTCCATCAGAGAGCTCAGGTCCCACGCCGTCCCAGGTCTCCTTTGATTCTGCGTCTTGTCTTTTCTTAATCTCCTGTCACCCTCTCTCAGGACCCTACTGCATGGGGCGCGGCATTTCCTTTCCTTTGCCTCTCCATCCTTATCATTGCTGTAGTCTCTACATATGGACACCATTCTATTGAGTTCCCTCTTTGCACTGCTTGTGTTCTCAGTGGACACTTACATTTGCATCTACCATTTCAACAGTCATCTATATAACAATGATTCACAGATCCCCAAAGGTTACTGAATCGCTTTAGTAGAGGGATGATTAGTCACTTTCCCCAAGAGACTTTGTGAAGCTGAGACACTGCTGCATCTGTAGCCACCACATTCCTAGATTGCACATCCCTGGGTTCCACTGCCTGTGAGCAGAATATAAATGAAAATAAAAAATCACGTCTTTCCTGAAAAATAGACTTTTTTTGTGTCATCATTTCCTCAATAAAATAGGGTAACTATTTATATGGCTTTATATTGTATTCAGTGTTATAATTAATCTAAAGATGATTTAAATTATGCGAGAGGATGTGTGTAGTTTGTATGCAAATACTATGCCATTTTATATAAGCAACTTGAGCATCTTTGGATTTTGGTATCCACAGGGTGCCCTGAAACAAATGCCCAATCATGCTCAGGAGGACTCCTTTAACTGGCTCCCCAAGTCACCATATTAGAAACAACAACAGCAGAACAACAACAAAAAAAGAAGCAAAGCTCCAGGGATGTAGCTCAGCAGTACAGTGCCTTCTTGGGAAGCATGAGGTTGTGAGTTTGATTCCTTGTAAAAAAAAAAAAAAAGCAAAAGCAAAACAAAAACTTACTATCATTGCTGACCTAAACTTTTTCTTGTCCTGCATCTATGATTTAACATTATCACCGTTCACCCAATTTAAAAGTGAGTCGACCAAACTCTTCCCATTCCAAAAATACAGTTATATATGAAGACTGATGTAGTTCTTCAGTGTCAATCAAAGCCCCATCAACATCCCCATTTCTGTGATCCTTTTTGAACCTTCATCAATTTTCCTATAGAGCATTATGGCACCTTCTCTCTCCCATATAATTTATTTGCTGATTTTCACATAGACATGGTTTTGGCAGATAACTACCAATTTAGCTAGAATGTTGACAATACATAATGTTGTGGTGAAAAGACCTTGTGTTTCTTTGTATTGTATGATCTAGAATAGTTCCTTATATATAGTAGAGATAATAAATATTTGTTAACAATCATTTTTCATCTATTTGGGGTTTTTCTAAGTTAAGAATTGCCTAGAGGCGAGATGGGTATCTCAAGACAGAATTCTGATTGAACTCTCCTCTACCTTCTGTTTGAAAGATCCTCTGGCAATACAGTGCTGTGCAGGCTACATCTACTCTGGCCACTTCAGTGTAGTGGGGGGGCGACAGTACCTTCAATGCCCATCTCTAGTGGATAATTAGCACTAAGGTTTTTGGGTTGTGCTGTACTATTAGGACAAATTTGAGTTTCACTCAGCTTCCCTGTGAAATCTGCTTTGTGATTTAAATAAACATATTCATCAAGATTTACATATTCAAAGCAAGTTGCATTATGAATATGTGATGCATTATGGGTATGTGATGTTTTCATGTGAGATGTAAATATTCAGATATAATCTGCTTTGCATTGAGGAAAAATGTTTCTTGGCTTTCCTGAGAGAAGTAGGGTGCCCATGTGCTAATAGGGGGCTGAGTGAGCTTAGGTGGAGTGGGAACTTCTTTTACACATGGATGAATTTCTAAAAGAAGTAAATGAGACAAAAACCATGTGGGTCAACATAATACTAAAAAATTCACTGAAGAAAATGTTGAGGGAGATGGACATAATCTAGAGCCTCTTTGAGTCCCAAACATCCACATTTGCTTCCAGTGTTTTTTTAAAAAATTGCTCTTTCCTTAGCTGAAAAGCAGATGACTAGCTCACTTTACTTACAGGACATGTGAAAAGAAAAACGCGTGCTGGAAAGTGCTAGAATGGCACTCAGTGTGTGAGGATGCTCAGCTTGTGGGTGACAAGTTGTTGGGGAGCTACAGCTCACGCTCACAGACGAGGCCATCTCTCCCACCCTCCACCTTATCCACTGCTTGTGCTCATGAGTGGAAGACAGGAAAATCACTCATCTTAATTAGCTTTTAAGTTGTTAGTAATTGTGCATAAACACAATGAGTTTAGGGCACAAATCTGTTGAACACCCCATCATTTAGGCATAGAATTTATTTGGGGCATTCTAATTATTTTTAAGTGAAGTAATTAAATGCTATTCACTACTTGATTTGTGTTGAGAATACTTGTAAAACCTGATGTAATTTTTAACTTCTTATCATTAGCAATGAGTGTTGAAAATTTAGTATTCCTGGAAATTGAAGATTGCAGCCTTCATTTTATTTATTTTTCCATAAGGAGGAATGTATTACACATTAGCACAGGCACAGGGTGGTGCACTGTCTAAAATATTTCAGCCCCGTTACCTTTCAAAACTTACAACTATTGGACTTATTTTCACTGGCAGACCAATATTTTCTGGATTCTAAGTTACTCTTAAATCAGAGTGTAATTTTGTCTCAAATTTCTGAATATATATAAAGAGTTCTTGGGATTCCTACAGTTGCAGCCTTTTGTACTAAGGGATTGCTAAGAAAGGCTGTGCTGTAATTACCTGAGTAACTTTTTAACCTGGCCACATTTGCCTAAAGCAAGAGGGTGTGAGGTTCTGAGGATAAAGGTAATTAATGTTTTCTAGCAGTAAGTGTGATAAATACTTGCTTGTTAAGTCAATTACATTCAGACAAAACTTGAATGTGAGGTGCGGGTGTAGTATAAGTAAATTGCAAGTAGCATTCATGTAATAGATCCACTAATTTGCTACTTGCTATTCCAGCAAGATTTGAAAAATTAGATAGCTGAAGTTGCTGGAGGAACACAATTTACTGCTTAGATGCCTCAAGAGAAAACCCCAGACTTCGGCATTGCCTGTTGATTTTTACCAACTAGTCACTAGAGTCTGTTTTGAAACAACTCGTGATCATTTTCACAAAAGCAATAATTGTATAGAAAAATGAGAAACAATTAAACATTCTACTTCTTGATAACTTAGTGCTGTTTGGTTAAGAATCACAAGTACTTGTAGCGGAGTATCAGTGGTATTGGCCTAAAATGCCAGTCTAATAGGAAAATTGGAGGAAGAAATGACAGCATTCCCCGCTGAGCTGAAATTTAATGAGGACAGTGAAAAGATGTTCTACCTGACTCAACTTTTAATTTAACTGGAATTTTTAACATGTTCTCTAAAGTTATCGGAACTAAGCAAAATAAGCTATGATTCTTGCTTCTCCCTGTTTACTTACAGTTTAAAAAAATACTTGAATCAAAATAGGAAAATAACTTTACTATCTGGTTGTTCCTCCTCAAATCTAAATCTAAATCTAAATCTAAATCTAAATCTAAATCTAAATCTAAATCTAAATCTAAATCTAAATCTAAATCTA
>PVJX010016344.1:0-40547 GCA_004027295.1 Dolichotis patagonum | reverse complement strand
ATAATAACAGCAGTTAGTCACATATGTACATTTAAATACATGTGATCATGATTGCATGCCAGAACTTGCCTGGATACGTTTTGAAGAATGGTGGGTAACCAGTTAATATTTCTAAAACCAAACAAAGCAAATAAAGGGGGAAAACAGTTGCCCTGCCTTAAGCCACAGAAAATTCTGAAGTTGGGTGATAAAACTACAGTGTAGAAAAACCAATAGACAAAATCCAAAATCCAGCAAAGCTGAAAAGCATCTATGATAGAAACCATGGTCATCTCAAGCTTTTAACCATTTTTACATTGGAAGTTCTACATCCCAGAAAACCTCTCAGTCCCAACAACCAGTAAAGTTAGACACTATCTATTGAAACACTCCCAAAACCAAAAGCTTCCACAGGTTTACCCTATGACAAACTAACCTGGAACTTGCTTGAAGTCCCAGCTTTTATCCTTACAGATGGGACTTTCACTTATTTTAAAAGTTACGTATACTGAATTATACTTTGCACATAATATTCTCTTTTGACTCATAACAATAACAATAGCTCCTAATTACAGAGATGCTATCTTCTGCTGTGCATTATATAAGCATTTTAGAAGTAATTTTACAATGCATCTTCATGTTAATGATGATACTTACCACTTTTATTTCCATTTGCAGAAGAGAAAACTGGCATTCCTATGGGTTAACTTAATTTTTCAAGGTGACCTAGCTCGTAAGTAGCAGTCTGAATTAGAATTTAGGTCTGTCTGATTCTAAAGGCTCTCTTCTTCATCGTTACACAAGAGTATCTCTTGTTTACTCTTTCCTCCAAGCAATTATTCCAACATCATTAGTGCAAAATTCAACATAGAATCTTGCATTTCTCCACTATCTCCAAATTTGAGAATTTTTTGTATAGAATCAAATATAAAATATAAGTAAGGACTCCAAACCACCAAATCTAAGTGCACATTAGCAACTATCGATTTAGCTTTGCTTTATGGAAAGCTCAAAGAATAGGTATCTATAGCCTATAAATCCAATTGATGTTTGACTCCAAGAAGCTCAAAAGATTATAAGGGAAAGTACCAAAATTTTCCTACTCACACATATAAATATGTAATTTCAAACTTCTCAACAGGAAGCAAACAGAAATATGACAAGTGAGAATCAGCAGCACAGTATGCTCCTTCAGTTTCATTCATTAATTTGTCTTCCTCTGACTAGCATGTCTCTACAATAATGGAGGCAGAAAGGTAAACAAAGAGACATCTTTCAAGTTCCTGACTGAGAGGCAAAGATCCACTTTCTAAAATCTAATTTTTACAGGAATCAATAGGATTCACTCTTCACCATACTATTAAAGGCTATTGGTAGTGAGAGAAATCCAACTTTGACCTCTAAAACTCTATTCTACTGGGGTTACAGTCCTAGATGCATTCACTGACAATGGAGCTGTGCTAAGTTATTAGGGAGAACCTATCCATTAAGCAAATATGTGGAAGTATATGGAGAATTCAAAAATACGCAGGTTTTGGAATCAAACATGGTCCCAGAATTGTGTCTTAGCTCTTCCAGGCAGTAATAATAATTACAGTGACAATTACTGCCACCATTTATTATTATGTAATGTATACCAAGTATTGTAATAAGTTTTTGAGTTATGTTCTCAAAACGGCCACACAGTGATTCTAACATAGGTCTATTTGACTTTAACATCCATTCTCCACCCCATAAGTACCTTCTTACTGACACTTAGGATCCCTCAGCAATTCCAGAAAAGCTGAATTATTTCATTTTTATACTTCCGATTCAGTCCCTCATTTTTATCCAATGTAATTATTAGATATAGGAATATGGGAAATTACTATAGAGCTTCAACCTTTCCATCTCGAAAGTATGGATAGAAATACTTGTCTCCTGGTATGGTTGAAAGAATTACATAACTCATGTCCCAATGGAAAACTTGTATTACAGTGAGATTTTTAACAAGTGTTAGCTCTCACTTTACTGAACAATAGGTATTCTAGGTAGTAATATGAAAAACCAAGAATTATACAGCCCAGGAATCAACCATAGAGTGTTTAGAATCTGTTTTATTTCACTTCTAATAGAGAGCAAGTATTTTTAATTTACTATCCAAACCTTCACATCTATGTTAGGACAAAACTCTAGGTGAAATGACATACTAATTTAATGCAACACAATTATTTCATGTGTCATTAGATCTTTAGCTTGTGTGGTACTCTCCCTTGATTAACCTCCAACTCTGGAGGAAAAAAAATCCTCCAAAATCTAAGAGTTAGTACCAACCAACAGAAATGCACCCAGCTTTCAGGTAACATCACCAACTTTGCTAGCCAGCTTCTCAGAGCACAGCAGATTTGCTGGGGCTTTCAAATAGTTTCAGCAGATGCCCAAACAAGATATTGTCAGTTCTTACTTCGTGTATAATGTGATCATGGAGGATGAAAGCATGAGACTTTTCTCTGCCTCCATTTACTCAATTATAAAATGAGGCAGAAGAGCAAACTGGGAGTCTTCTTAGTTGTAAAGAAACTCTAAACTAATGGATGATTTTGTTTTTAAATGAGAACTTCTAATTTCCCCCACTCTGCAGTGCTGTTTATCACATTTCTCAGTGTTACTTATCACATTTCTCAGTGCAGCTGACAAACAACTAAATTTACCATCTCTGAAAGGAAAAGTTTCAAAATACAGTGTATCCCTACTCACTGAAAAAAGGTTACAGCCTGTTTGTTATCCATATGGTAAAAATGAAAAATTTCCCAATGATTTTTCCCTGAATTTAAACACAATTAAAGCTATTAAAATATTATCACTCTTTCAGCTACCTTTCTGATATACTTTGCTGAGCAGAAGAAAGGTGGCCTTATGATCTTTCCACTGAACGTTGTTCACCTGGGGGTCAGTTAATGTACTTATCATGCCATAAAATTAACTTAGGAATTACTGATCTATTAGGTCAGCAGTTTTGAGGAAAAAGTGAAAGATCTGTTTGTCCTGAGCCAGAACACCAAGATATATATCTGTGACAGTCTATTAAATCACAACATCCTCTTCCTGTACATTAATTCTAATTATTTAATTGAATTAATAATTCAATTATCTACATATTGAGATTGTAGATTGTTTCAAATATTATTCTCACACTTTCCTCTTTTACCCATTATGCTTCTGAATTTTCTTTTCCAATCACCAATTAAAGATCATTGATATTTAAACTTGTATCACATGTAATTAGAAAGAAAAATCTTCAAATGCTTCAGGCATTCTAAAGCAAATGATTAATAATTTTGTAATTCTTGAAAACAATTTCATTGCTGAATGCATATCATTATTCATTAATTCATTCATCCAAATACTTATTAAGGGTACACTGGTTGTCTAGTCTTATGCTGGGTATTTATAATGCTTATAAAGATGAACTAAATTAATTTCCTGCCTTTTGAGAATTTGTAGCCCAAACTTAAAAAACAATATATTAAATGTTACCAAACTATATGACATAGGAAAAAGTACTAAAGCACAAAGGTTAAAACTTCCAGCTTTGGAGATATCTTAGAGTTGAATTCTGGCTATGGTTCCTGACAGCTTTCTTATTGAGAAGGCAGAAAAGCAACATGGTGACAGTTGGTATTGCTGGAAAGGACTGGTTCAGGATGGTGGACTGTGGGAGTTGTTGAGGTAAATGTTGTGTGAGTGCTGTGGTGAGTGTGGTGATCAACAAAAGCAGAGTATTGGAAAGTGCTGCCAAGTTCTAATCAGGGAAAGATTGATTCCAAGTGAAATTATCAATATAATCCTTGCACAAAAGGTGGCATTCCAACCTGACTTTGGATGAGTAATTACAGATATATAGAGGTGAACTAGAGAAAAGGCATTACAGACAAAAGAAATACCATGAATAAAAACAAAGAAATGGGACTGTTAGTTGTATGTCCTGGAAACACAAGCAATTCAATCTAACTGAAAGACAGAGACAGAAATGAAGTTGTAAAGAAAGGTGCAAAAAATTGTGAACTCCAAATGAGGTATAGAATTTTAATCTTAATTATTATGGGCATTCCCAAGAAACCTAGCAGTTCTCCCGAGGGGAAGGTAATCTTTGCAAGTAAAGCTTAGGTCCCAATGTATGGTGATATTTTAATAAAATTTGTATTTCTATTATCATAGGAAAATCAATAACTCTACAGTGTATTTCATGCTGGAATCATGCCTGCTTTCTGTCAACCATAGAGAAATGACTTCTGGCAACTAGAAACATAAGTTGGGGGAAAATGTGTTTATTGATGCTTAGTTTAATTTATTGCTGCTTCTAGGGCTTGACAGAAAGAGAAAGCAAGCTTAGAGGAAAATGGCAAGTGGGGTAATATGGCTCAGATCGTTTTAAGGAAGCACAGAAGTGTTCTGTTCTCTTCAAACTATTAAGACACAATATCAAGTTACCACTGAAGCAGGCCCTTCAAGGACTTAGAAATTGAAAGATATTCATGAAATAAAACCTGAGGTCACCAAATCAGGGTTACCTATGATCAGTTACCCACTTTTTCACATGGCAACAAATTGAATTCAAATGTTTACAGGGTGACAATCAGAGAACTCTCCAAGCTCCTAAGGCAATTTTGTTACATTGAGCTCACGGATATCTGAGCCAGGGCTCTTTTAGCTGCAACAGAAACTAAACTCAAACTATCTGGAATAGAAAAAAAAAAATAACCCACATAGCTGTAATTCCTAAAAATTCAGATATAAATAATTCTAAGTGTTCAAATAATGTCTTCCTGACTCACTGTTGCCATTGCCTAGCTCTGTATTCCTCTGGGTTAGATTCATTCTCAGAATTTCTTCCTAAGGAGTTAATAAAGACCACAATAATTCCAGTTTGTTTGACCTTTATAACTAACGATCCCTCTCACAGAAAATGTAATATGTCTCTGTTAGTGTCACAAACTGAATTTCATGGAAGTGCTATGACTGATTATACTTAAGACACATGACTGCTTCTTGGATCAAGCATCATGGTTAAAAAAAAAAGTTTAGCCAGCCCATCTCTACTATTAACCACCAAATTTTTATCGTATCAACATTAATGTCTAAATTAAATATAAGAGAAGTTTATTTCTTGATCAAGTATTCATGTTGCTGATTGGCAGAGGACAGCTCTCCTTTATGCAATCATTTTGTGTCCAGGTAGGCGCTTTATACATATTAGAAAATGAAAAAATTCTTGAGCAAGGAAATATAGGTGGTGGAAAATGACCTAATGGTGACCAACCCCAAGTATATTGTCAGGGCAGTGGTCAAGAAATCATGCAACTGCACCTGCTCAAAGTGATCCAGATGGGCCGCATGACCAGGTATATAGCTGGCCCAATTCGGTGATTAGGGCATCGTGGTGTCTTATTGTCCTGGGTAGACAGGAGATATTTCCATTGCTGGAATTGTGCCCAAGAAGATCAAGACTGGCACACCTTGCTGATCTGAATGTTGATCAAGTACAACTAGCTCCTCTGAGTTGAACAGGAAGTGGGCAGTGAAGTTAGTTCTGCTATCGAGAACTTCAGAAATCCCCTGGCCAAGTAAGCTGTGGACAGGCAAGTCCTGAGCCCTTTAGTCACTGCCTGCCCCCTAAAGTCAGCTTGGGTAGTTCCAGGACCCCACCCATAATTACAGAGGCCTCAGATATAGTCAGCTCTTCTCTCTTACCACTCTAAGGTCCTCACTACTACATTAGAGTTTTTAGAAGCCAAGTTTGATCACCTGGAACCCACTGGAAACCCTAGCTCTATAATCACATGATTGACTCAAGTCATGATTCTTCTCACCTCACTTCCATCAAATACCTGGAGTCATGTGTATCTCTAGTGTAATCCCTGGTGGTCACAGCCAGGCCTTCTAGCGGTTTTGTGTGCCAATTTTTTTAAAAAACTCTGACCATAATGGGAAAAAATGATATGGTATAGTCTGAGTTTTTGATTTTACTAATAAAAGGACAGAATATGACAATGTTAATTCATTAATACCTTGTTCAAAGATCAGAATTTTACAGTCAGAACAGCAACTTGCTCATTATACAACTTGAGATTTTGCCTGAGGTTCTGCTTCTTTGATTGTAAAATGTTATTCCCCTGCTCCAAATCTTTACTTTTAATTATCTAAATAGTACCTATAGATGCAATACCTAGTATCACTGTAAAAATGAATTTATTTCTCCAAAAACAGAGTTAAGACTCATTATGACATAATAGGACAGAGGTAACAAAAAGCTGAGGGCATCCAGTCATAGTCTTTTTGAATATCAAAATGGATGATGCTGTTCTCACAAGATAAAAATAATGTCCCTTCCACCCATATCTTGACATATGGACATGGATAAGTCTGGTGGTGTGGTGAGAGACCAAAAAGTTACTGTAATTTTAAAACTTATATGATCTCATTAAATCCTTATTCTTTAAATCAGGCTTTGACTTAGAAACTATAACAATGTGATACCCTAAGATTCTAGTTACCAAAAAATTATTTACCTTATCACTACAATGGATTATAATTACAGCACTACTAAGTAATAGTTCTGAAGAATGTCTAATTTTACTGTACACTCTCCTGAATAGTATATATTGAGCACAAACAAATGTTCAAGGAGTAGAGGAAGTGAGAGAAAGGAAAGAAGGATAGAGAGAAAAGGAAATGAAACAAGGGATAGAGGAAAGAAGGAATGAGGGAAGAAGGAAGACATTAAGGTTTTATAATGTTTGAAAATTTTTGCTTCAGCACTTAACACACAGAGAGAGAACCATCCACTTATCTTTTGCAATGATAATAAACATTCCCTTATGCCCATGGAAACTGCTTTCATCAACTTTCCCCATCAACTGCTTACAGCTGTCTTCACTATTAAAATTGGAAAGGTGGTGTCATAGGAGATAAAAAAAAATCTCATTTTCTGTCACCTATTTTGCCCAGGTGATGTTCCCATGTGTGTTTATAATGAGGACTGCTCAGTAGAAAAATACTTCGCTAATGATAATCATTACCTGTAACATGCAAGTGTCAGTCAGACCAGATTAAATGTTATCACTACTCCAAAATATCAGTGGCTTAATCCAACAATAATCAATTTCTTAGTCACAGCCTAAAATGGGTTACTTGAAGGAAATAGATCATTCAGGGGCTCAACTCTCTTTCACCTTGTAACTTCACTGTTCCTTAAATCATTGGGATTCTCTCAATTCAGCTATAAATTAGGGACAAAGAATAAAGAGTCACTCATGCAAGTAGGGTTCATTATTCAGATTTCCCATCACTGAGATGCAACACCTGATACAACTTAAAGGAAGTGAAATATATTTTGGCTTATGGTTTTACTTGGTTCAGTATGATTGGGTGACTCTGATAGCACAGTGCAAGATAGTACTGAAATAAAGATGCTCAATTCATGGAAGACAGCAACCAGGGAGACAAAAGAGAAACTGAAAACAAGAGTTGCCAAGTTCTTAATAGTTCCACCACTGCTGAAAAGTCTAGGTCCAAGGTCTCCTCTGAGACTCAAGGCAAACCCTTAGCTATAAGACTGTAAAAATTTAAAGAAAAGTTAAATGCTTTCAATACACATGGTGCAGGGTAAATATTACCATTCCAAAGGGAACAAATAGGGGAACAGGAACAAATTAGATCAAAGCAAGACTGAAAGCCAGTAGGAAAGACATTAAATCTCCATGTAGCTCCATGTCCAGCACCTGGGCAAACAGTGAAGAGATGTTAACTCCAAAGGACATGGATAGTCCTACCCCTTTGGCCTTGGTAATTGCAGCCTAAATGATCTCTCTCCTAGGCTAGCTCTGCTCACTCTGTATGATTTTCCTCAGCAAACATTCCAAGATCCTGGGATCTCCATGGTACCTTCACCTTTATTCTCACAGCTTCATGCATTGTCCTCTCAGAGACAGATTTTCTGGTGGCCCAGACCTTCCTTTAAAATCTTGGTGGAATCGTCCAAAATCCTACCAGTCAGAAATTCTGGATGCTTGAAAAAACAACACCATGTGGTTTGCATCAAAGTTTACCACCAACTTGAGTAGGAACCTAGCTCCTGGGACCATTTCTGAAGTAGCTTTTGGGTACCTTAATGGCTGACCTTGGTCAAACACTTGCTTAGGCATCTCTGAATGAGGAGGGTGTCTTCCCAAAGCAAAGTCATTGAACAGCTCCCTTTTAAATCCTTGGGCCTGTGATAGGTGGGATCTGGAAAATTCTTGAGGTGCCTTCATGCCATTTTTTCTATTTGTCCCGATGCAAAGTACTTGGCTTCTTTTTTAATTTAATATTTTCAGTAATCAAGCTCTCCTTGGGCCTAACATAACGGTGCTCCCTTTCTTCATGCATATGTCCCCACAATGACTATCCTAATCCAGATACCATGTGATCATTAAGTACAACTGTTACTGGTAAATGTCTTCCACCCCTACTTCATATTTCCAGAGAGGAAACTCTTTTATACCTTTCCAGTTTTAAAAGTCTTTTACAGATATAATAAGTCATTGTCGATGCTAAAGATCTCCCACCCCCATAGTTTCTCATTTGTGGCTGATGCTGAGGCCCTGCAGCTTATGGCCCAGTTGAGATTCTAGAGAACCAAACCATTCTTTGAAAACTCTGACTTACTGAACTCATTACAAGGAGCTTAATCATCATTGAATTAGGATGATTGCTTTCTGCATTGTTGGGACATATGCACATGCTGAACATTGGCAGTGATATTTGGGAGCCTGTGATTTGAAAATAAATGAAAAATGAGAGAAATAGGGAGTAAAAACTTCAAAGAATGATGTATAGAAAAGTTACTGCTCCCTAGTTGCTTTAACTTTGGCTACTACTAAGTTATGTTCATTCAGCTTTTCCTAGCTACCCATTAGATACTGTGGAATATTTATCTCCAACTACCTTTTTACTTCACCTAGTTCAAAGGGTTCTTACCCTTTGCTATAATCAGGTTCTTTTTGTTCAGCTTGACGCATGGATCACAATGGAAAGACCAGCCCAACCCAATGAGGGCAATGTCCCCAAGAGGGTGAAATAGGACAAAGTTAGGTTCTAGAAAATTCTTGAAGGTTCTCTTGGTGACTTGAAACAATCTTCTTAGGAAAAGATCAAGTAAGAAAGAAAAGGAAATGAAAAAAGATTGTTCTCTTGTGCCTCAGGAAAAGTGAACATATAGGCATACATACCCTCCTCTGTCAGAGGAGATAGAAACACCGCATATGAAAAGAGGACTCTTCTCTACTAAGTCATCATAGACTACAGAGGGAAAGGTTCCTGGCCTTAGTTTCCATGAGCTGCTAGCATTCACAGAGAAACAAAACTCTTGTCTTCTAAAAATTCTCAAAGCAAGGCACGGCAGAGAAAGCAAGAAGTTTGCTCTGTGGCATTTAAACTGTATATTATAAGAATTCTATTGTATTTTCACTTGGCTCCTAAATTGAAATCCATAAAACAAGGCACCTGGAATTCAGGTGAATTTCAACACCAAAAGGTATCAATCAAAAGAAAACAAGGAAAACGTTATGGCAGCCATTTCTGATTTAATATCATCTTCCTTAGAAGTCCTACCATGCTTCTACTCTGTTATTACCATCAGTTCTATCATGCTGTGTCTTATTGGGATTTTAATATATGTGATAGTATAAACAAATCTTTTTATTCAAAATGAGATATTATAGTAGCCATTGATCATAGTTATTCGGTTCAGAATGTCCTGTAATTCTTTCATTCTCTTGAATAGTTTTATACTATTGTGTTATGTTTGGTATTATTATATCTGAAACTATGCTCAACTATAGCAGAGAAAGAGATATTTTGACAGCTACTGTTAATGTTCGGTTGTCTATTTGTAAAGTGTTGTGTTGCTTATGTTGTTCTGTTCTTATCTGCTTTGTTCTGCCTCTTTTGTTTTATTCTCTTTAAAATTAAAAAAATTAAAAAAATAATGAAAACAAGGACTTGGCATAGCTAACTGATGGAAAAGCACCTAGAAGATGTTCACTGTCAACCTCTTCTGCTGGACCTGCAGAATGACCCTTGGCAGGTCAATAAAGTACATGATCTTCTGCCTATGTGCTCTGTCTATAATTAATCTATAAAGCTCTCTTAAGTCTTGTCCATTACAAGAATGAATGGTGCATCATTTTACGAATTTAATTTGCTTTACAATTTGGGGGAAGATGGTTACATTTGTGTTTGTGTGGAGAAGATGGCTGGGGTTGTATTTGTCACTTGATGCAGAGTTTATAACCAGAGGCAAATCTTGCCAAAGGCTATTATTTGTGAACAAAATCATTTGAAAAAAGAAGCATTCATGAATCAAGATATTACTGTATTTGTAAACTGAATAATATAGACCATAGACAGATGATAAATAGATAGATAGATATATATATATATATATATATATATATATATATATATATATGCATGGTAGCTTCCACACTTTTTTCAGCTGAAATGCTCCTCTCTTCAGATATGTTTTCTAACACAGAGCCATTCCCTAGGTCAGTGGTGGAGAACCTAAGGCACATGTGCCACAGCAGGCACACAGAGCCCTCTCTATCAGCACACAAGCCAAGTCTGGCATTACCTCAACTACCAAGCAATCAGATTTAATTGCAATGTTGGCACTTCGGTAAAAATAAATGAGTTTTGGGTTGCAGTTGGGGCTCTCAATATCTAAAAGATTCACCATCACTGCCCTAGTTGATGCAAAATCTAATCTCATTAACATGAAAATAGAAGAGGAATTAAGAGAAGGTAAGAGGATTAGGGAAAGGAGTAGAAAAGAGAAGGCCAGAGGGTGGTATGTAGGAAAGATTTGATCACAGCATACTATCATACATGCATTTATGGAACTGCTACCATGAAAACTATTAATCTGCACTACTAGTACGAATTAATATTTATAGTTTAAAAACCTAATCTCATGGTTTAAGAAGCCATCTGTTTCAGATAGATCCAAAATTTGCATATCTAACTACAACCTCCTCACTGAACATAAGCCTAAAACGTCTATTCACTGATTGACATCTATATGATGATATCTATAAGCCAAATATATCCAAACCTAAGTTTATGATCTTTCTCCAAGTGTAATACTCCCATAGACTCTGCCATTTAATAATGACCATCCTATCCTTCAAGATGTTCCTTGCAAAACTTGAATCATCTTTATCACTTTTCTCTTAGTAAACCACAAGCAACCAGGCAGAAAATTTCGGTAGCATAACATTCAATTACCACTATCACCATGACAACCTTCCTGGACCAAGTCACCTTCAATCCATACCTGGATCATTGCAACTATATTACCTCCCAATTTGTATCTCTGCCTCTGTCCTTGGCTCTTTAGCATCTATTCTCCAGACAACCACCAAAGATCCTCTAAAAGCATATAACCCATTCTCTCTGTTCCAAACCAGAACTGTCTTCTTATATGACCAAAATAAGGTCAAAATTCCTTCCAATGGCCTAAAAGGCTTTTTATGATATACACTACATCCAGCCATGGCCCACCTCAACCCTATAGACTCTCTTCAGTACAACCACACTGGACTCTGCTTCCTGGAAACAGATAAGCAGACTTCTATCTCAGGGTTGTTGCACTTGTTTCTCTTCCTGGAACATTCTTTCCTAAGTTTTCAATATGGTTATCTTCTCAGTGACATTTCATTTTATACATAACACCTACTGCCATCCAAGACTCTTTATTCCTTTATTGTACTTCATTTTTTTTCTTGTGTGTTAATTTTGCCTCTGACATACTAATGTGATTTTGTTTATTTATCTCCATAATAGCATAAATTTTGTTAAATTTGTACCTATGTACAAATACCTAGCATAGTCTCTGGCATATAGCAATTTCCTCAGTGAGGAAAGGGCATGTGCCCTTGTGTGTAAGTAAATTGTCTTGAGAGGTAGTAACCGAATTTCTCTTAGGACAAAGCTAACTCAGTTGGCACAATACCTGGACAAGTATTCTTGTAAGTGACATTTGGTTACATGTATTTTAAACCAAAAACCTGTACATATTAATGGAGTGATATGCGGTGTTCAATAAGTTTTTCAGGTAGGTGATGAAGTCTCAGAGTCATGGGAATAAGCAGGAACCAAGGAGTGGCCTGAGTGGCCAAGGGGACAGATTAGGTGTACAGGAGCTAGGAAAATAGTGTCAACCCAAGGACCAAGTGAGGCAAAGTGGACAGTGAGGGTTGGATAAGTATGAGGTGAAAAATGAAGCCTATTTGAAATAGAGTGCCCAATATTCTCTTTATGGTTGCTCAGTTAAACCTCCCATGTGTCCATAGGGTATAAATCTGTTCAAGATGACCTTCTGGGATAATTTTATGCAGAACAGAAAGGCCTGACACTTCTATCTATGTCCTTACAGTGCAGAAAGGAGGCACATGAAAGGCACAAAATAACCCAGAAGCTAAAACAGTAGGAAGTTAAAAGCCAGATAAGCCCACACAGATAAAAGCACCCTTTCACATTCAGACTCAAAATATTCAAACTCACCCTAGAATGGAATTGGATTGTCCCAGAAATTTGAACCAATCATTATTATTATTATTATTATTATTACTATTATCATAAAGTTTATAGGTACTGTTTAGATATACATAATCATCTCATTCATTATAGAGAATTCATACCTGTACATGATATATCTTGATTCCTCTTTTTTCTCATTTCCATCCCCACCCTTCAATTCTTCCTCCCTCCTTATTTACAAAAGCTGTGTTTCCATTTTGTCCTTCTTTACTCATTGTTTTTCTTTTCCTTTCCTTCCTTCTTCACTCCCCTCTCCATTGTTCCTCTTTCCTTTTGAAAAAAAATTCTTCTTATTTCACAATATTTATTATCCATTTTAGTTCTTATTTATACTTTCAGTTTCTCACACAAGACAATGTGATATTTACACATATGTGTCCAATTTATTTCACTTAAGAATATGGTCTCAAGTTCCATCCATTTAGCTATAAATGTCTTGAGTTTATCTTTTAATATGGCTAAGTGTACTCCATTGTATTTAAAAAATTCCTTTTTATCCATACATCTGTTGATGGACATTTAGATTGTTTCCAAGATTTAGCTATTACAAACTGTGCTGCTATAAACAGGGGTGCACATATATTGCTATAGTATGATGTTTTTAGTTCTTTTGGGAAGATACCAAGAAAGGGAAGAGCTGGGTCAAATGGAGCCTCTAGTTTAAGTTGAGGAATATACACACTAATTTCCACAGTGGTTGCACCAGTCTTCACTCCTATCAACAGTGGAAAAGTGTCCCACATCCCTGCCAGTATTTGTTATTGGTTGATTTCTTGATAATACCCCAAAGATCTTAACATTATAACAGATGTACTGTGATTTTATTATATAAATCACATACATATGCTGGAAGATAAAATAGGTTGAACTCTTAAAGACATGGGTGTAGGCAAAGACTTCATACACATAATCCTGACTGCATGGGAAATACTACAATGAATTAATAATTGAACCGATTTTATCTAAACCTCAAGGGGCAGGAAATGCAGAGCTGGCATTTGGACTTAATGTAGATTTATTTGGGAAAAATAAAGTATAAATACTTTTTAAAAATATTCTAGAATTTGTGGCAGTTTTTGACATCGTGCATTGTCTCAATCAATAAAAGAGGAGGAGCAAGAGTTGGAGGAAGCAGGGAGGGATGGAAAGAAAAGGGGACAAAAAAAGAATTAAGACAAAATATGTATATGTAGAGACTCCTCACAATAAGTGTAACCTGAAGTTGTACTAATAAATTTTTTAATAAAATTTAAAATAAAAATACAACCATTATTTTATAAGTATCTATGGGTTTTTTTCTGTATTAAAAAGTGATACTGTTGTTTGAAAAGGTTAGGAATCACAGATTATGAGACAATTAGAACTTTTAAGCAAAATAGCCAAAGGGACACTTAGGCTGTTATTGTTTTAAATAATGCAGTGATAAAATACTTCATTTTGAGCAAGGTGACTTGGTGATGTTATTTGCAATTCTCCATCCCTTTCAGCCACTCACTTTAACCCTTGTAAGTTGCAAAATGTGCCTAACTGAATGAAATTCTCAGCTTTATAGGGTTCAATTTTATGCTGAGGGAGCATTCTCAAAGAGTGATGACTTGGGTTTTAGAATGCTTTATTTTAATCCTTTTGGGGGAGTGATATTTAATAACTAGGTAATCATTAATAAAGTTTACTCCATTTTCCTGAAATTAATACTATATAATCTGCATCAGATACGTTTACTTTTTTCTCTGAAACAACACACATCTAAGGATAGATTCCAGTTTTCAAGTGTTTGATAATTAGTTTTCAAGATAGTGTTTTGATCAAATACTAATGTAGATATTGCTATAAAGATATTTCTCAAGGTGGATTAACATTTGCAATCAGTAGATTTGAGTAAAGTGTATTAATCTCCATTATGTGGGTGGGCCTCCTCCAATCAGCTGAAACCTTAAAAGCAAACACTGAGATTTCAAAGAAAGAAAGAAAGAAATTCTGCCTGTGGACTGCAGTACTGAAAACTGAATATTCTACCTAACTATACTGACCTACTGATACCAGATTCCAGATTAGAATATCAGCTCTTGCCTGAATTTCTGAAATGTTGCCCACCCTTTTTTTTTAAAGAGGATAAAACCAAGGAAAATAAAACAGAATAAAACCAATCAAAATAAACCAGTATAAGTGATATAGGATTTCAAAACCTTAAGAAACCAACAATAGTTACCTTAATGCTTTTTTTGTCTTCAAAATAGCTGCAGATACCTTCAGACACAGTAAAAATTGAACAGAACCGCATAGAATACAAACAATAAAAACACAACAATGAATGCAATAAAGGACTTCCAAACAAGCCAGCAGTAAATCCAAAATGGCTACCATAATATGCTTGCTATCTTTTAAATAGTTGCTCATGCCATCAGGTTTAACATAATCAAACAAAACAAAACAATAAAATCCAACCCAACAAAACAATGAAATGATATGGTTTCCAGTCAGGGATCACTTCCTGGTGAGGCCTTATCCTTTCCCTCCGCAGTCGGAGAATGGTGCTGACTCACAGAGAGAGGCTTGGGTCTGGCTGTCCCTATTCCAGCAGTGGCCCACACATGGCACTAATTTCCAGGTGGGGATCACCTCCTGGTGAGGCCTGGTTCTCTCCCGACACAGTCCATGAATAAATGCTGCTCATCCTTAAAAAATACAAACTTGCCATCTCCACAATCACATTAACCAATTCTTTAAAGTCTTGATAGAGAAACAGATGGATAAACAGATCTAGATACAGAAAACTGGAGAACTAGAAATGCAAGGGCTTTGAGAACGCATAAAATGATATTGCTTACCCAGGGTTATAGAAACTGGAGTCTAACCAGTCTACAGACCAATAGTCCCTCTGTTGGATTTGAGCCTTACTCAAGTTGTCATATGTTACCATTGGGACTTCAGGGCTCTGGTTCCCAGCACTGCTGCAGTGCTACTTTGAATCCTAGTCTCTTTAGAGTCGGGCTCAGCCAAATATACCCCAAACTGAGCTTCTGACAATTATAGATCTAATGACCTGTAATGCTTGATACATAGTGTCAGCTGAAGGATTAAGAAGTTCAGAAGCTTAGCTAAGTGACTCAGCAGGGATCCAGGGTCCTCATTTTGTAAACATCCTGAGCCAATGCAAGAGGAAGGCACAGAGGTGGTATGGTGAATAGCTTGCTCACAGTATAAGGGAAGAAAAGAAGTTCATTCTCCCGCTTTGGCTCTTGCTGCTTTTGCTGTCTTCTGCTACCTTGGACAGTTGTCCCTGTGCCATGCCACCCTGCCTTGGAGCCAGTAAATTAGGGATTGACACCTCCACAAACTGTGAGCTAAATAAACCTTTCCTTCCTTAATTTTGGGTGTTGGGTAGTTTGTCCTAGAAATGAGACAAAAATAACTAACATATGACCCATCCTTGTACTTCTCATATATGTCCTTTTTTTCAGGGAACCATCTTCCCCCAAGATGGGTCACATTCAGCTCGTTGTCCTTTGCCTCTCAGACCCAGAATTTCCCATTCACGTTCTTTCTATACTTAGCAAACAGGGTGCCTTCCTTTTGATGTTCTCAAAACAAAACAAAACAAAACAATAGGTTGAATTACAGCTTCTGTCATCAGAACATGAGATTGCTTGTCTTTATTTTATTTTAAAACAAAAAAGAATAAAAACAATGATACAGAATTTGAAAACAAAATAATAGAAGATTAACAATGGTTAATATGCATTTGTTATCTTCAAAGTAGTTGCTCAAAGTATAAGATATAGGCATGAAAAATTGATCAAACAATGAAAGCACAAATCATGCTTTTAGATGAACTAACATAGATTATTAGTGTGTATATATATATATATGTATATGTATATAGTCTCTTCCTTTCTTTCTTTTCTCCTTTCCCCTATCCCAGTTGTTCTTTCCTTTTAAGTCATTTCTTTCCCTTTCACTTTCACAGTATCTATTGGTGATCACCAAAGGATTTAAGAAGGAAAAATAACACAATTCTGAGAAAAGTTAGCCCCATTACTCTATATATATTTACTCTACCAAGGAGACATTCTTTAATCATTGGTAGAGAGACCACAACTTTCCTCAAAGAAGAGGATTGATCTTCTGTGATTCCAATGCAATCTTCCTGGTACCCAAGGGAAAAATAATAATCTCTTATAGAGCACATACCTGCATGTCTAACTTTGTTATTGGAAAAAATTATATGCCATAATGTGAAAGTATTTAATTAATCACCCCATGCTGTATCGACATTAGTTGTAGTTTAGAAAGATGTATGAAGTAGTCATGCATCATGGAAAGAAAATAAACAATAGGCTAAAGCAGTCTAAGAAACTAATCTAGCTCTGTCAATTACTCTTTGTGCAGTTTTGTACATATTGCTTTTCTCTTAAAATCCATATATAAGATTAAATATTATATATAGGTATACATAATACTGATAACAATTGTATAGACTGTGAGAAATACCAATCAAGATGTCACAGGAAAATATTTACCTTGGCTTCAAACACAAAGTGGCAAGTGTTCGATAAACTGTCACTATCATTATTGTGCTTATTGCTCTGACTTAGTCTGTGTCTGCTGCTATAACAAAATGGGTGAGTAATTTATAAATAATTAAGAATGCATTTCTCCAGTTTAAAAGATTAGTAAGCCCAAGATCAAGATACCAAAAGATTGAGTGTCTGGCGACTGCCTTTTTACTATGTCCTCACCTAGCAGAAAGAGTAAACTCTCACCCAAACCTCTTTTATAAGGTTAGGAATCTCACCTATAAAGTCTGCACCCTCATAATGGGATAAACAAAAGACACTGCTTCTTAATACTACCACATTGATGATAGTTTCCACATGGACTTTGGTGAGCACACAAACATTCAAGGCACAGTAAGCTCTGAACTATAGCTAATGCTCATTGAGTCCAAGGTATAATGAAGCACACTGACCTGTATGACTTTATTTTCTGCTTGCTTATGTGGTAGCACTTACAATGCTTAGTTTTCAGAAAAAGCATTTAAAAGAATGGTTTATTACCAGAATTATACAACCAGATGACAGCAAAGAGAGTACGTTTATTCAGATGGTTTTACCAGCTACCCGACAAGCCACGCCTATACTCAGCAACTATAAACATGTTTATCTTTTTACTAGGAATGTTCAGTCAGTTGTAATTCAGCCGATGTTGGCTGTTCTCAACTGGGTGATTTTGCCCTTCCTGTGGTGGAGACCAATGCACCAGGAGGGAAATTCAATCACTCAAGTATATGTCAAGCCTTGCACGTCTGCTAATATTCCAAAGGAGGTCATGAGACTGGGTGCAAGTCAGTTTGGGAGGAATTATCGCTGTCTGCAGTGGAAAGAGGGAAAGAACTTCACAGAAAAATAACTCAAACTCTACACAAGATCTCATCAACTCCAGAAGCTGAGCTCCTATTTAGTATCCTACAATGCCTCTCCATTGACCTGTGATAGTACTACACTCACCAAAAACTCTATTAAATCTCTTTCCACTATTAATCTGTATAGGGTTTGGAGTTGCTCCTTTTATTTAATGTCTAGAGTCACTCAGCTTAGCTCGTTCCAACAGCAAAGAGCCCAGCTGGAGGGTAAGTGTAAAGTTGATAGCCCATCACTCTATGCTCCTCTCAGAGGCCAGGCTGTGCAACCCCAATAAGCAACCCGCTGGGGCTACAAATTTGCTACGCTTCGCTCTGTTAAACCTTTATTGGGTACAGTGCAGTAACTCAATTAATAGTGAGAATGACGCAGGCAAGTGTCACCAGAATTGCAACCGATTATTTTTTCCTTAATATCCTTTTAAATCCCAAGTCGACCAAATTCAACATGAGCCATGTCATTTCCTAGGCAGTATGTAGTCTGACCCTGTCTTTCTTCACATTAGCCTCCCTCACCAAAGTCCCACAGCTGTCACCAGCTATAAGCACCTCTCTTCTCCCAACAGCAGAACAGCCTCCCCTCAAAGAAGCTAATTGGAAACACAAATCGGGATCTTTGGCAGGATTTTGTGTGATTGGTATTTTTTTTAATTTTTTTTTCCCCCATGAATCAGAAATTTTTTACAAATCAGAAATGTACTGAATTTATTTTCTCTTCTTTCTCATGGTGGT
This sequence comes from Dolichotis patagonum, assembly GCA_004027295.1. Lineage (NCBI taxonomy): Eukaryota > Metazoa > Chordata > Mammalia > Rodentia > Caviidae > Dolichotis > Dolichotis patagonum. The sequence continues at coordinate 21,796 of PVJX010016344.1, read as the reverse complement.
CCTGGTTTAGGGAGCATACAATGATTATTTAGGAAGCAGCCTGAATTATCACCTAAAGAAATGTGTGAGAATGGATTCAAAGCCAATCTGTGCTTGTCCTGAAATGACTCCAGCATCTGGTCCTCCAAGGTGTCCTCTTGCACTTATCATCTTCTGCTCAGATTTGGAACCTGTCTGGTTCACAGTAACTGAAAGTTAAGAGATGACTATCTCTGCCCAGAGGCAATGGGAGTGCTAATCTATGACCTTTAGAAAATAAAAATTACCCACAATGGTCAATCCAGGAATATATCATGATTTTAAGTTGTCACATTGCTACTTACGTTGGTCTTGGTCTAGTTCTTTTAAAAGATTACATCCAGACAGGTAGAGGAGATCCTTTTGTATCATATAAACTTATTTTTCAAGATTAAAAGAAGACCATGTCATTAGAAAATGAAATAAAGTTTTAGCTGCTTTTTACTTATTGTTGAGACAAAAATACCTGGTGCCCAATGTTAAGGAAGGAAAGGTTTATTTCTTACAGTTCTTGGAGGTTTCAATCCATACTCAGTTGGCTCCAAGGCAGTGTGGCAGCGCAGCCATTTATGGCTGCCCCAAGCAGCAAAAGCAAAAGTGAAAGGGAAAGACCCACCTTCTTCCCACAGTTACATTGACTCCACCCCTGAGTAGATGAAACACACACACCACCAATCCAAGCACTAGACAATAAACCAATCACAAATGCTAGATTCGGGTGTCTCCATGACTGAATGCCACTTCGGGGGGACATTTAAATAAACCACCACAGCTGCTTAAAATGTTTATTTTAATCAAGATGAATCATAGATCTCAACATTAGAATGAAAAAAACCTGCTGGAAGACAAAGTAGATAAAGCTCTTGAAGACATAGGTATAGACAAATACTTTCTGAGTCAAACCCCAGTTGCAAAAGAAGTAATACCACGAATCAACATATGCGATCACGTAAAATTTAAAAACATCTGCACAGCAAAAGAAACCACTAACAGAGTGAAAAGATAATCTATAGGATGGAAAAAAGTTTTGGCCAACTACTTCTCAAAGGACTAATATCTAGAATATTTAAAGAACTCAAAACATGAGAACTCTGACAAATTTAAAGACCAAATCCAAAATGAGTAGACATTTCTAGATGGAAACACAAATGGCCAATAAATACATGAAAAAATGCTCAACATCACTGGCCACTTGAGAAATGCAAACTAAAATAACATTGAGATTCCATCTCATTCCAGAAATAATGACTGCACAGATGCTGCAGGGGTTGTAGAGAGAAAAGAATTTTTCTCTGTTGTTGGTAGGAACATAAACTGATATGACTTCTATGGAAATCAATATGGAGATTCCTCAAAAAAACTAAAAGTAGTTTGACCCAGATATTCCCTTTCTAGGTATCTTCCCAAAAGGAATAAAGACATCATGATGAATATACACTCATCATTATAATAGTACAATTCAAAATAGCTAAATCTTGGAAACAGATTATATGTCCATCAGAGATTAATGGATTAAAAAAACACAGTATTTATACATAGTAGATTATTCTGCCAAGAGGGATAAACTTGAACCATGTGTAGGAAAATGGATACACCATGGGGGTCTGGGGCTATGGCTCAGGAGTAAAGCTCCTGCCTTGCACACACAAGGCCTGAGGTTTGATCCCAGCAAAACATAAAAAAGGATGTACCTTGAGACCACAATGGTAAATGAAGTAACTCAGACATGCAAGCTTAAATACCTCATGGTTTCTCTTATATGAAAAATTATATATATAAAATTAAATAAAAGACATATAAAAAGGAAAAAAGAGAAAGAAAAAAGGTATTGTGATCTAACATGGATATTGTATGTAAAAGTGGACCTCTACTTATTACAGTCATCTTGTATGTTTTATGTTCTTTGTCCTAGTCTAGTTTTCAATCTGTATATATGATAATTAACTTGATAAGATCTTGTAAGATGAATAAATGAATCTGATGCAGAAAAAAGGGGGACGGAGGAAAGGTGAAAAAGAAATGTGTTATGTAACACGTATTGAAATGTGTTATGTTTATGTACTAATCCCCTACAGTGAATGTAATCATTGTGTACTACAAACGTGTACTAATAAACATTTTTAAAATTTTATACTAAAAAAATTTGTCACCCCCTCAAAATACCCTTCCTTCCTTCCTACCTTTCTTCCTTCCTTCCTCCTTCCTTTCTTTCCTTCTTTTTCTTTCTTTCTCATTTTCTTTGTTTGGTTGGTTGATTTGCCTGTTTGTTTGTTTGTTTTAGCACAGGACCTTATTATGGAGCTCAGGCTGGCCTTCAACTTACTGTGTTGCCCAGGCTGGCCTTGAACTCACAAAGATCCTCCTACCTCAGCCTCCCAGCTAGAAGGATTACAGGCATGCACCACTACACCCCGATTTTTGAACACACTTATCCCATTGTTCTTACCGTCTTCTTTCACAAGTGTCTTTAATTGCATTTTTATAGCTGTCTTGATTCCCTGAATTGATTCAAAATGTTTATCTTTCATGACCATTTTTACTTTAGTGAAAAGCCAGAAATTGCAAGATGCCAGATAAAGTGAATAAGGTGGAGGAAAACATACCAAAAAAGAAGGAAGAGGGAGGAGAAAGGAATCACAGATGAAGAAGAGGGAAAGGAAAAAGGAGGAAAGAAACAGCTAACCATTATATACAAAAAATTCTAAGTTTATTCACTAAGGAAAGGCAAATCAAAACTCATTGAGATTACTTCTCACTCAGGTGAGAATGATTACCATGAAAAGTACAAAAAGCATCTCTCAAATGACCAGTGATGTTGAACATTTTTTCATATATATATTTGCAATTTGTACTTCTTATGAGAAGTGTGTATTCATTCCAGATGCCCATTCTTGATAGGGTCTTTAAATTTGGAAGGTCCAATTTTTTTTTCAGTTCTTTATATGTTTTAGATATTAGTCCTTTGTCTGAGGAACGGGGAGCAAAAATTTTTGCCATTCCATGAGTTGTCTCTTTATTGTGTGGTGGTTTCTTTTACTGTCCAAAGGCTTTTTTAAAAGATCAGACCCCAGTTGTTGATTCTTTGTAATATTTCCTATGCAACCAAGGTTTTGCTCATGAAGTCTCTGCCCACACGTATGTCTTCAAGAGTTTAGTTATTCTGTCTTACAGAAAACTGTTACTGTTTTAATTTTTAGATCTTTGATTGCTTTGATTTTAGTTTAGTGCATGGTGAGAGACAACAGTCCAGTTTTAGTCTTCAGCAATGTGGAAAGAGGTTTTTCAGCACCTTTTATTAAAAAGACTACCTTTCTTCTAGTGAATATGTTTGGCCCATTTGTCCAAGATAAGGAGGCTGAGAGTGTTTGGAGTTGTTTCTGAATCTTCTATTCTGTACCACTGATCCTTGGATCTGTCTTTTTTATCCCCCAGTACTGTGCTTTTTTTTTTTATTACAGTAGCTCTGTAGTATAATTTCAAGTCATGGACTGTGATGCCCCCTGACTTTCCTTTGCTCTCAGAATTGTTTTTGCTATTCTGTATCTTTTCTGGTTCCAAATGAATTTTAGGAGTGATTTCTCTAGATATTTGAGGTATGCTAATAGTATTTCGATTGGGATTGCTTTAAATCTGTATAACAATTTTGAGAATATGGCCATTTTTACTATGTTAGTTCTTCCTATTCTTGAGCAAAGGATATTTCCATTTTCTACAGTCTTCTATTTGAGAGTAGTGTAACTTTTAGTATATTGATCTTTTACTTCCTTTATTAGATTGATTCTTAAGTATTTCATTTTTTTGGATGCTATTATAAAGGATGTAATTTCCCTAATTTCTCATGTGACTTTGTTATTTCATTTCAGGAATGCCATTGATTTTTTGCTGTTGACTTTATATCCAGCTATGCTACTGAATTTGGTTATTAAATCTAGAAGTCTTTTGGTGGAGTTTTTGGGGCCTTCTATGCAGAACATCATGATTCCCCAAACAATGTTAAATTAACTCCTCCCTCTCCTATCTTTATTTCTTTTTATTTCTTTTGTCTAATTGTTCTGGTAATGTTTCAAGAACTATATTGAATAGGAGATGTGGTAGTGGACATCCTTGTCTTGTTCCTGAGTTTAAAATGAAACCTTTTAGTTGTTTACCACTTTGTAGGATGTTGGATACTGTTTTGTCATAGATAGCTTTTATCAGATTGAGATAAAGACCATCTATTCCAATTCACTGTAAGGTTTTTATCATGACCAGATGTTGCACTTTGTCAAAAGTCTATTGAGATAGCCATGTGATTGTTGTCCTTGGATCTTTTGATATGTTGTATTATATTTATTGATTGTTTATATGTTCAACTATCCCTACATCTATCCCTGGGATGAATCCCTGGGATGAATCTCACTTGATCATAGCATATAATTTTCTTGATGATTTGCTGAATTCTGTTTGCCAGTATCTCATAGAGGAGTTTGGATCTCTGTTTATTAGGGATATTGCCCTGTAGTTGTCTTTTGTGGTTGGATCCTTCTCTGGTTTCAGTATCAGGGAAATATTTTCTTCCAGGGATGAGTTTGAGAGTATTGCTTCCCTTTAAATTTTGTTAAAGAGTATGAGGAATAGTGGCATTAAATCTTCTCCAAATTTCTTGCAAAATTTGGCAGTGAATCCACCATGTCCTGGGCTTTTCTTTGTTGGTAGGTTTTAAATTGCATCTTCTGCATCATTGACTGATAATTGGTTTACATATTTAGAATTTTTATATCTTCTTGATTCAGCTTTGGTAATTAACATGCTTCTAGGAACCTATTTCTTCTGTGTTTTCCCTCTTATTAGAATAAAGATTCTCAAACTAGGTACTTATGATCATCTGGATTTCTGCAGGATCCACTCTGACTTCATCCTTCTCATTCCTAATTGCATGGATTTGAGTCTTTCCTTTTTTGATAAGGTTACCTAAGGGTTTGTCAATTTCATTTACTCTTTCAAAGAACCATTTGATTCATTGATTCTTTGTATTATTTTACTAATCTGATGCATTAATTTCTACTCTGATCTTTTCAATTACCTCCTTCATATGAGCTTTGAGATTGGCGTCTTTCTTTCTCTGGAAGTTTGAGGTTCAGAATTAGGTTGTTTATTTGACCTCACTCTGTTTTCCTAATGAAAGAGTTCACCGTTATAAATTTCCCCCTTAGAACTCCTTTCATTGTGTTCATAGTTGGTTTCCAAACCCCTGATGATATTGAAATCTTTATATATTTAAGTTTTTCACACAAAATGGAATAGTATTTTTACATAACCTATGTATATCTTCCCATAAAATTTAAACCACCTCTGGTTTACTTACAATACATGCAATGTAAACAATACAATACAAGCAATGTAAACATTAAGTAAATAATTGTTATACCATATTGCTTATTAAATAATCACAAAGAAAGTCTGCCCAGACTTTTTCAATATTTTCGATCCTTGGTTGAATTTATAGATGGAGAACCCATGAATTTGAAGGGCCCACTGCATAATTATTTTGTCAAAGGAATAAATAACAATTAACTGCAACAAATTTTACATAGTTGCTATGAGCAACCTCTATGGAATAAAACAAAAAAGTTCATATGTGGCCCACATATACCCTTCCAACTAACATGGCAGGAATCCTTCTCAACATGATACTTTAAGGACTAAGATACAATCAATTTTTCAAGTTAGCTTTCAAAGTAAAATCCATGTGTTATCCCTGATTCAAGTTCTGGCCACAGGTAATTGTGAAGATTGAAGCTCTTCCATAAGAGGAGAATACTTACTTCTTCTTTCCCTTTTTATTCTTCTCAGGCCACAAGCCTATTGGTTGGTGCTGCCCATATCCAGGATAGGTCTTTGCCATCCCTCAGTTTGATGACATACATGTCAGTAACCCACAGACACAGAACTTTACTAATCAACAAAGTGATTCCTAAGTTAAATTGACATATCACAATTAATAATCACAGGGAAAAAATTCACTATGAAGATGGAAGTGAATAGTAATAACAGCCATAAATGTTTGAATGTACTCTCATGGATTTAATATGTGAAAGTGGGGAAAGATGAGTAAAACTACCTAGAAATCCAGGCAAATCAAAAGATCAGTTTTTTTTATTTAAAGAGAAAAAAACAACAACCAGACAAAACAGAAAAATGGTAGCAACAATACAGAATTCCAAAGAGAAAAAAATAAAAGAACAAAAAAAAACACTAAGAAATCGCCACTTGATACGTTACATACTCTCATCATTGGAAATGGTTGTTCAAGTCACAAAATTAAAGCATACAAAGTAGACATTCAAACAGTGAGACTGTTAACAGTTCTGCTCAACAATCTAACAAAAACAGTAATATGTTCATCTATCTTATACACTTAAGCATACATGCAGTTATATCCTTTAGAGCACTTTCTTTTCCTCTCTTTTTTACAGTAGCAATTGCACCTTTTGGGTTTTATTACTCCTACAGTTCTTATTACTTTTTACACTAGAGAAACAAGGTGATATTTATAAATATGATTCTTATTTATTTATTTATTTCACTAATGAGGATAGTCTCAAGTTGTCTCCATTTCTCTATGAAGGCCTCAAGATCATCTTTTTTATAGCTGAGTAATATTCCATTGTGTAAAAATACCACATGTTTTTCACCCACTCTGCAGTTGATGGGCATCTTGGTCATTTCCAAGATTTAGCTATTATAAACTGGGCTGCTATGAACATGGGTGCACATATATTGCTGTGATATGAACTTTTCAGTTTTTCTAGGAAAATAGCCAGGAGGGGAATAGCTGGGTTGAATGGAGCTTCCAATCCTAGTCTTCTGAGAGTTCTCCATAGTGATTTCCATAGTGGTTGCACTAGTCTACACTCCCACCAACAGTGGAGCAGTGTTCCTTTTTCCTCGCAGCCTCACCAACATTTCTTATCAGTTGATTTCTTGATGGCAGCTATTCTTTCCAAAAGATCAGTTTTTAAATTTATCTTTTGTTTACAAGACTATGAAAAAAGATGCAAATGGGATTTTAAAAAATTAGGCAAGAAAGGGAATAAGGTAATGAGCAAGACCTCAAAGGTAACCTTAGGTCAAAGGTAACCTTAGGTCAATACTGTCCCAGCTTTTCCTTGAGGTCTTGTCCCTATCCCTAACAGGGGAACTGCAGTGGAACAAGAAGCCCACAGCCAGATCTCTCAGTGCATAGCCACAGAGGGAAAACACCATATCCTAAGTATGAAGGAGCTCAAGGCTGAACCACAGGAACATTTCAAGGAGCGTTTTAAGTGGGACAGGCAAAGGACAAAGGAAGACAGGAGCACAAAGAATCTTCTCTGATCTGGAGGAACTTTAACAAGAAGAGGGTAACATGTAAATTCAACTTCTGCTACCATCAGCAAAACCCCTGGAGAGAAGTGCAAGTGCTTTTGAAGAGAAGGTGACAGCCACAGCTTAAAACTGGAAGGTCCTCTACAGGATCATGTAGAAAGGTGTAGTCCCCAGAATTAGGATGTGGAGGAAACTAAGAGGTGAGGCCTAACGAGAGGTCTTTAGATCATTAGGAGCCTTAGAAGGGACTGTAGGACCCTGGATCTTTCCACACTCCCTTTCACTTACTGGCTCCAAAGTTTTGCCTCACCAAGTCCTCCTGCTGTGATGTCCTGTCTTGCCACTAGCCTAGAAGCAACAAGGCAAATTGATCACAGATTGCAACATACATAACTGTGAGCCAAAATCACAAGTTTAAAGACTGATTGTCTCACATATTTGTTACAGTAACAGAAACTGAGTAACACAGTGATTAATCCTTTAGGAACTTGTTAATCAACCACTGTTGAACAAAAAGCAGTAACTGTCTTCTATTGTAGCAAGAAATGATGACCAAAGAATGTATTCAAATTATACAAAAATGTTTTTAAAAATTTATTACAGTAAAAAATAAATTGCCTACCTACAATTCAATGAAAATGCAGAAACAACATACTATAATCTGTGGGATGCAATGAAAGTGGTCTTAAGAGGGAAATATATGGCAATAAATTGTCATATCAAGAAAACAGAATGAGCACAAATAAACAACCTAATTCTTCATCTCAAGCTTTTGCAAAAAGAAGAGCAAGTTAAACCCAAAGCTCATAGAAGAAAGGAAATTGTAAAGATTGGAGCAGAAATCAATGCAATTGAAACTTAAAAAACACAAAGAATTAATGAATCAAAAAGCTAGGGTTATGAGACAATAAACAAAACTGACAAACCTCTAGCTAATTTTATCAAGAAAAAGAAAGAAAAAACCCAAATTCATGCAATAAGGACTGAAAAGAGGGAAATTACTATAGATCTCATGGAAATTTAAAAGATCATGAATACTTAATTTGAAAATCTCTACTCACATAGAATGGAAAACACAGGGGAAATGGATAGATTTCTAGAAATATATGAACTACCAAAGCTCAACAAAGAAGATATAGCAATTTTGAATAACCCAATATCAGCTATTGAAATTGAAGTCATAATTAAAAAGTTACCAACAAAGAAAAGCCCAGATCCTAATGGATTCATAGCTGAATTCTACAAGAAATTTAGAGATTTAATGCCAATACTCCCTAAACTCTTCAATGAAGTTGAAAGGGAAGCAACCCTCCCTAAATCATTCCTGGAGGCAAGTATTACTGTGATACCAAAACCAGAGAAAGACCCAACCAAAAAGGAGAACTATAAGCCAGTCTCACTAATGAACATTGATGCAAAGATTCTCAATAAAATGCTGGCAAATAGAATGCAGCAAATCACCAAGACAATCATACACCATGAGCAAGTGGCATTTATTCCAGGAATGCAGGGACAGTTTAACATATGCAAATCAATAAATGTAATACACCACATCAACAGAGCCAAAAGCAAAAGTCACATGATCATCTCAATAGATGCAGAAAAAGCTTTTGATAAAGTCCAACACTTGTTCATGATAAAAACCCTACAGAAACTTGGAATAGATGGTAGCTACCTCAATTTCATAAAGATCATCTATGACAAACCAACAACCAACATTACACTAAATGGACAAAAACTGAAAGCTTTCACTCTGAAATCAGGAACAAGACAAAGATATCCACTATCACCATTCCTATTCAATATAGTTCTGGAAATACTAGCCAGGGTAGTGAGACAAGAGAGAAAAATAAAAGAAATAAAAATAGGAAAGAAAGAAGTTAAATTATCACTATTTGCAGATGATACTATACTCTATGTAGAAGACCCAAAAAACTCCATTAAAAAACTACTAGAGGTAATAAATTCAGCAGTGTAGTTGGACACAAAGTCAATGCTCAAAAATCAATAGCACTCCTGTACACAAACAAAATACTCACTGAGAGAGAAATGATGGAAATATCACCCTTCACAATAACATCTAAAAAAATGAAGTACTTAGGAATCAATCTAACTAAGTATGTAAAAGACCTATATGCTCAAAATTATACTATGCCAAAAAAGGTGATTGAAGAGGATATTAGAAAATGGAAGTATATTCCTTGTTCTTGGCTAGGAAGAACCAACATTGTGAAAATGGCCATACTCCCAAAACTGTTATACAGATTCAATACAATCCCAATCAAAATACCATTAAAATACCTTACAGATCTAGAGAAAACACTCGTAAAATTCATTTGGAAACAGAAGAAACCTAGAAAGCAATTCTGGGCAACAAATGTAAGGCATGAGCCATCTCAATTCCTGACTTGAAACTATACTACAAAGCCACAGTGATAAAAATCAGCATGGTACTGGCAAAGAAATAGACCTGAGGATCAATAGAACAGATTAGAAGATGCAAAAACAACTACAAAGACACTCAGCCACCTGATATTTGACAAAGTGGCTAAACATGTTCACTGGAAGAAGGATAGCTTCTTTAATAAATGGTGTTAGAAAAATTGGCTCTCCACATGCCAAAGACTGAAACTAGAAACATGCCTAATACCATGCATAAAACTAAAGTCTAAATGGATCAAAGATATAAATTAAAACAGAAACACTAAATCTACTGGAAGACAAGGTAGGTAGAATTCTTGGAGACATAGGGGTAGGCAGAGAATTCATGAACAAAAGGCAAACTGCATGGGAAACACTTCAAAGAATCAACAACTGGGATCTCAGATTATTGAAAAGCTTTTGGACTTCAAAAGAAATCACCAACAGAGTGAAAAACAACCCCACAGAATGAAAAAGAATTTTAGCCAGAAACCTCAGACACCTCAGACAAAGGAGTTATATCCAGAACATATAAAGAATTGAAAAACATCAAGACCCCTAAATTCAAAGACCACCTCCAAAAATGGGCATCTGAGATGAACACACATTTCTCAGATGAAGATATACAAATGACAAATAAATACATGAAGAAAGGTTCACCATCACTGGTCATTTGAGAAATGCAGATTAAAACATCATTGAGATTTCATCTCACTCTGGAACGAATACCTTTTATCAAAACATCAACTGATAACAAATGTTGGTGAGGCTTCAGGGAAAAAGGAACAATGCTCCACTGTTGGTGGGAGTGTAGACTAGTGCAGCCACTATGGAAATCACTATGGAGATTTCTCAGAAGACTAGGGTTGGAAGTTCCATTCAATCCAGCTATTCCCCTCCTGGGTATTTTCCCAGAAAAACTGAAAGGGTCATGTCACAGTGATACATGTGCACCCATGTTCATAGCAGCACAATTTGTAATAGCTAACTCTTGGAAAAAACCAAGATGCCCATCAACCACAGAGCGGATGAAAAAGATGTAGCATTTTTATACAACAGAATATTACTTGGCTATAAAAAAGAGTGATCCTGAGGCCTTCATAGGTAAATGGAAGCAACTTGAGACTATCCTCATTAGTGAAATAAATAAGAATTATATTTATAAATATCACATTGTTTCTCTAGTGTAAAAAGTAATAAGAACTGTAAGAGTAATAAAACCCAAAAGGTATAATTGCTATTAGAAAAAAGAGAGGAATCTCCACACTGATTTCCACAGTGGTTGTATCAGTCTACACTCCCACCAACAGTGAAGAGGGGTCCCTTTTCCCCACAGCCTGGTCAGCATTGGTTGGTTGGTTGGTTTCTTGATGTTAGCCATTCTTCCTGGAATGAGATGATATCTCAGTATTGTTTTGATTTGCATTTCTTGAGTGACCACTGATGTTGAATATTTTTAAATGTATTTATATGCCATTTGTATTTCTTCATTTGAGAATTGTGTGGTCATCTCAGATGGCCATTTTTGGATTGGGTCTTTGAATTTCAGTGGCTTGATTTTTTTTTTCTGTTCTTAAGAACGATAGATGGTTGGGGATATAGCTAAGTGGCACAGCACCTGCCTGACAAGTGTAAGGTCATGAGTTTGATTCCCAGTACAAAAAAAAAAGAGAGAGAATGACAGATTAAGTATGTTTGAAGTAAGGAGAGTATTTAGAGTGGTATTAACAGCAATCTGTGCCTTCTGCTGTAATATATTTTTATTTGTATTTAGACAGTCATCATAACTTTAACCACACTTCAGATGTACCAGGCTGTATACTAATGCTTTATACACAACATCTCCTTTACCTTTACCTTTCTAATATGTGTGAGTTATGTTCTTTTTACACAAGAAGAAACTTAAAGCACTCCACAATGTGTATGACACATATGTGACAGAGCTAGACACTAGCTCCAGAGTCCCAGGTTCTATCCACTCTAATTTATGCACTTTTTTCTAGAGCACCTCTGACTCTACAAAAAGACATGCACACTTTTTACATAATAGGCTTTGTTCTAATTTTTTCTAATCAACCTTCTCTTTGGGGAGCCTTCACCAGCATCACTGGATTCAGTCAGTGGTACCTTGTCTTGCCCTTCTCTGCTATCCCACAGCACTATATACTTACTTCTCCTGGAGCTCTCATTACACTACATGATAGTCAGTCACCTTGAGTTTTCTTCTATTGTTAGGTTGAAGCAAGGCAAACAGGAAAGGATATGGGCTTTGGTGTTAGCAAGAATAAGCTTAGGCAAATTACTTAACCTCTATAAGTTTGTTACCTCATTGTAAAAATCAAGACAATGCCCCAGAAAACCATGAATACTTTTAATGAAATAAGGTTACATGAAGCCCTAACACATAGTAGAAACTAAACAGATGGTAGAAATGTTTATTAAACTGCTAATCTACCATTACCTCTGCACTGACAACATGAAATGCCAGTGTTTCCCTATAGCATAAATTTACGAAGAAAACAGCCTCCCAATTTAAGTAAAACACTTTGCAAGTATTCATTTATAAACAATTAAGATATTCCCTTAAACGTCTTTATACACATCAGAAGAGATCCCAAAAGACTTTGGTTTCCCAACAGTTAGTTTAATTTGAGTTATTATAAGACTTTAATAACAATAAAACTATAATTATCTTTAAATGGCTGGTAAGTTTTATTAAATTATATTCCAACCTTTCTTCCAATTAATCTCAAGGAATGAAGTTTTACTGCATTTATGATTCAAGTACAGGAATAAAGTAAATAGAGCCCAGAAATCTCAAATTCAGATGTCATTAAAGAACCACAGGAAAAGTTTTCAAAAGATTAATTGGAGATAACCAACAAGAAAATGTCAGGGACTGACAATCTGTTATTTTCCTCGAGTTTCAGACTAAGAAATTGTCTTCCTGAAACAAAAGTTCAGTCTCCAGGCCAGCAAAGAGTAGCATTCACCAATCCAAAGGAATTCAGCTATTATGTATACTCTGTGAATTAAATAACTCTATGCTATAATTTTTGCAACTAAACTGTGAATGACCTTGGACTGAATTTATTTTTGCTCTACGTGAAAGACTAAATCTGTTCCAGGAATTTAAAGATTGCTCCATTAGTTTTGAAATTCCTGCTGCAGAATAACTTTCTCTGTGCACACAGCTTTGAAGGACTGTTAACACAAGGCTTTATGAGCCTTCACGGAAAGCTGCAGTTGGTAAGATAAGCAATAAACATGATGAAACTTTTGCTACTAAGTTGCATGTTACTGGAAATACATAAATGTATATATTTCATGAAATACTCATGCCTAACCTGCATGGTGCACTAGAGAACAGAGTCTAACTTTCCATATTTGAGTCCTAACTTTACCAGTATCATCTGTGTGACCTTGACTACAACACCATGACATATTCATGTGTATGTTTAAATCTATCACTAGTTTATATCCCTTAGGGCAGAAGCTATGTATTATCTCCTTTTCATCTCTACCAACTCCTACTATACCATCAAATAAATGGTGAGTAGCTGGATTGAATATGTTAACATCACTTGCAATAGATAAGATAGGCGGTCTCCTGTTAACAAATGAGTTAGTGAAAATAAACATATAAAAAAACAGATATGAGATATCCCTAATCAAGGTGAAACTATATGATATCAAGAATACATTCAACAAAAGTAAGAGAATAAGACAAACCAAATTGTCTCTAAACTTAGCCATGACTCTATTTGAGATTTAAGTGATAGTTTTGACTCACTAAAACATATTTCTAGTAGGAGGTACATAATGTGCTTGATAAAGATACAGCAAAACAGTTTTTACCTGGGACTCATGCCCATTCTTTTCATTAAAATCTTTGGAGTATATTCATATTAATGTTCTTCTATGAAATGAAGTGCTGGATTCCCTTTGCCAACTATAATATTTTTCAAATTTAATGTTTTATGCAGTTCAGTTTTATGATTCCTAATCTTTCCTTGTTTTTTAAGTATATTCATAATATGTGTTTATATTAAATTATCTTTACACTTGTTTCAACATTTTGGTTTCAGATGATACATGTGAACCAGGCTTATGTTCTCTCTCTCTGTGGAAAATTGTACTCCTCTATGGTCCAGTTATTTCTGGTGGGAAAGCTTCTGTTTTCCTGCTGGTTCAGCCAGCAGTTCTGGCCATGTGAGATGAAAAAGGTCTGATAATCCAGTCTTTCTTTGTCATTACCAGAGAAGTTAAGAAGGGGGAAAATGCCAAGTCTCAAAGCAGGACCCCAATACCAACAGAACTACAATGCCTATTTGCTCCCACTTCACCTGACAACCCCTCTGGATTTGGTTTCACAACTAAACACCTATTTGGGGAAAACTGATATGGGGAGGAAGCAAATCCTTAGCTTGCAGCATACCAGCCCAAGGATCTGAATGGAACAGCAAAGGGAATGCTCAAAAACACTTGGTCCACACCTAATTCCATCAACTCCTCACCCCAACAGACTAATCACTAACTCTAGTAGCCCAGCACTAGTAAAATTAGCCATTGATTATCCGGAGGCAGTCAGGGAAAGCTGAACACCTAAAGATTTTCTCTTGCAGCCGACTTCCCTGTGCCCACAGCTCTAGCCATTCACTGTCCAAGATGATCTGCAGCCCTTCGCTTCTCATGCTTTACTTGGTTGGCTCCTGGTCCCACCATTCAGAATTCTCACTTCTATAAATTTGCTAAAGTTCATTTGGAAGTAGGTTGCCAATTTGTTTGGGTTGTCCACTGCAGTATTCTTCCTAACAGGGACAATTTGCTAACAACCAAGAGAACTGGATAAAGTCTGTTATACAAATGCAACACGGTGCTAAGTAGTCATAAAAATGATTACTTAGATCTATATTTATATGCATAAGTGATACACCCTATGATTGTTAAATTGTGCTCATAAGATTCCATTATGTGCAAAATGAAAGAAAGGGAAATAAAGGTCTGAACCAAATACAGCAAAATGTTAACCAGTGATTGTCTCTAGATGTTGGCATTTAGAATTACCGCTTTTCCTCGGTATGATTTTCTGTTTTGTCTGATATGTGAACATTCACGTTTATAACCTTTATGATCAGGAAGAAATATAAATCTATTTTCACCTTTGAAAATTAAAAAATAATAAATATCTCCCCAATCATGAAGCCACAAACTAAACTTCTCTAATGACTTCAGCCCTATTCATACAGTGGCAGGGCCTTCAGAATAATCTGCTCCAAAGCTGCAGTAATAATTTTCTTGTTTTATAACTTAATAGCCCCTACCACTCAGGGGCACAATAAAATAGATGTGCTAATTCAGTGGAGCTGAAGGAAGACTAATTATTCTTGGGAGAGGGTTTCCCCTGAGCTTAGTCTTAATGTAACCCACGGTGAGACCACCAGGTGCAAGGAGGACCACTCCACACTGATGAATAATTCATGTCTTAACTCTTGGAAAAGTCCACTGAAGCGCTGTTGTGCTGCTATTTCCTACATGTCTGAGCTGACCAATCAGTTGATGTTAGGTTGGGAGTAAGGGGTAACAGCAAACATAATGTTTTCGAGGTTGGATGTTGAACGCAGAAACCAAAAATTAGTCAAATATCTTGCTGATGCTCCATGGCCTCATGACCTTGAGATTCTTGGCTGAAAGTCTGAAAATTTAATTCAAATGAGCTAATGGGCTCCTTTGGAGCAAAATAGCTTTTGGTCATGGTGAGAAATGAATGGATAACTACAGTTTCCAAAGACATCAGGATCAGCACTTTGGCCAAACACATTGGTTGAAGCTTCCCCAGGTAAGAGGAAAATGATTCCAAGTCAGCAGGATTTGGAAGACCCTCCGTCTTCTTTATCTGTAACTCATGTAAAAATGCATTTATATTTATTGGAAATTTCAATAAATCAGATTTTCCCTGCTACCCAAAGAAAAGCTGAGAATGCAGGATGAAGTTATTTCATAAGGTACCTTTTTCACTCTATAAGGAGGATCTAAGGTTCTGCCATAGCTTTGAAAGTGGACTAAGTGACCCAAAGAAAAATCACTATGCTGATGAGCTCAGAGTCAATTTAGTGACTAGAAACTAAGGGGAAACTTATATTAATACTGAACCCTGTGTCAGGTACTATGCTGGGCACTATGTGTGCGTAATCTACATTTCTCTCAAAACTGCGTAAGATAAGGGAAGCATCCCAAGTTGCAGATAAAGAGAAATGTGGATGAAGGTGCACGGCCTCTGATTTACATGGACCTGAAAGCAACGTGGATTCAGCAGTAACAATATTTCAGGTTTTGAATTCTGATCTCTTCCTAGGCTAATGATTTGTAGTGCAATAGCAGTGAGCCACAGCTCCCAGTCACGTGATCATAACGAGTAAACAATCAATACTCTATGAGGTCCTATGTCACCAGTTATTATGCTCATAGGTTAGGAATATTAAATGTATTTTACATACAATATTTCCAATTTGTAGTGGGTTTATCAAGACACAGTAACATGAAAAATCAAGAAGCATCTGAAATTACCCTGACCAGGGTTCAAAGCCAATTAGGAGATCCATGCTCAGATTCAAGACTCAGATCTATTTGGCTTCAAGAGAAGAATGAAAGCTATCTCCATGTAACTCCCACATTAATTTCCAAAACGCTCTCTCTCACCCAAAAAGATACAATTAAAAGTTCTTTAGTAGGAGCACACATGCACATGCACACACCCACACACAGAGACACACACACTGTCACACACACACACACACACACACACACAAACTCAAGTTTGAGGTTCTCATAACTTGGTTCTTGGTTCAGTCTGTTGATACATCAAGGCTGCAAGTGTGGGCTGCAAACTTGCTGCTTCTTCCTTTTCCTTGGTTTTCCCTCCAAGAAGCCCATTTAGTCTGACAAAGAATGACTTTGTCCCAGCTACAGGACCAAGCCCTAACTTATTTAAGTCAATCAGCATTTCATTATCCTACCAAATTGACTGGGTTATGGAGGGTGTGAGACTCTGGTCCATTAAAGTAGATTCCTAGGTTCTTGCTAGCAACACTAATATGGGCCATGATGCAGATAGATGCAAAGTTTAGAATTGTTGCAGCTTTTTTACCATCAAATGGGAGGTCCAGTATTGGATGGAGCTGATACAATAAAAAACAGAGTGAAAAAAAAGAAATAAAGAGAATGTGGATCCTTGAAGACAACACTAAATTTCTGCTCCCACCAAACGTGCCTGGGTTTCCTGCTGTGCATCTCAATAAATGCACAGCAGGAATTGTGTCATTATTATTTAAGCCTGTGTGAGCTCCAATTTGTTTCTAAACTAATGAAAGATTTTGTAATGGAGACTGAGTGATGAAAGTAACCAACCTATAAATTTAGAACTGGTGGGGAAGTTAAGGTGAAGGACAGTGATGATCCTTCACTTTAATGATTTTAAGCTGGGAATTTAGGGATCCTTGTTGGCTGATTATCAAATAGCTGGTTATGGTCTAACCTATTAAAATGAAGCACAGATAATATTAATAATTATTAATACCACAATAAACATTCATTGTTCAAGTTTGGGGTCACCTTTTTTAAAACTCTTAGAGTCCTGCAATGCATTTAGAGTATAGTTTCAATAATTTATCCAGGAGCTGGCATATCTTAAATTCATCTTTAGTATGCATTGTATCTTTTCATGAAAGTAGAAGTCCTTAATAGTCCATTATGGTTATACTAAAGTTACATAAAGGAAAAAAGCAGGCCAAGAGAATGGAAAAGAGATGAGAATCAAGTCACAAAGGCTTTCTGTCCTGAGCTAAGAAGGCAGAATTCATCAGCAAGGTAATGAGAAACCACTACAAGAGCTTAGGAAAAGCAGGAACCTTTCAACCTTGTACTTCAAAATTCACTCCTTATAATGAGGAAGATGAGAGATGAGGAAACTACATATGGTCTGCTATTGTAGGGATAATGAGCATTTTAATACAGCACTGTCAATGTGAGTAGGGCAAAATTTGAGCACAAATATGAGAGATAGAGAAGGCAGAGGAAAGAGAACAAATTCACTTGAAGACAATTCTTAAGTGGAGATAGCTTTCATTCTTTTCTTGTATGATACCTTCACCTCAAACTCTTAATATCAAGTAAGCATTCCAAAACTGCTATGACAGTTCCGGCCCACTTTGAGAAAGTTCGTGTATCTTAGGGTTTTTTTTCCTTCTGCTTAATGATGAAAGATTTTTATCTGAGGGTATTTCTACAGGTGTATCATATGACTCCTAAGTATTTAATGAAAGCAATACATTCTGTATACAAAACATTGGTGACAGTCCCTTTTGTGTATCCTTCTTAGTCTTTCAGTTGTCTTTCCAGTTATGCCTACAGCTGAGCTTTTCAAGGATTTTTTTCCCAATTAATCTAAGGGCACATCTGTCTGAGTTTAATTTTTCTAATAAATGTTTATCACATTTGTAGAATTCCACATATGACTCTCCTAATTTATCCCTTTGGAGGATTCATGCCTCTTGCTAGATTGCATATGTATGTGTTTTCAGCCTATGAGCATTAAATGGATACATTAAGCAAATAGTTCTTATTTAATATTTCCTCATACTTAGTTTAGTATAACCTTCTATATAGTAATAGGCTAAAGATATAATGGTTGTATGAAAAAGCATCTTTAAACTTAAAGAATTTTCATTTTTAAAAAAAAAGCACTAGATTGCAAAACTCTGGAAACAAAACTACCATCCATATCTCATGTTTTAAAGAACTGTGCATTAGTCACCTTTCAATGTCAGACAAAATACCTACTATGAACAATTTAAAAGGTAGACAGATTGATTTTGGCTCATGATTTCAGAAGTTTCAGTCCATGGTCCTTGGTCTCGTTGCCTTTGTTCATTGTGGTGAAAAAGAACACCATGATAGAGAGCAGAAGTGCTCACACCTGGAGGCTGGGAAGCTAAGAGAAAGCTGAGGGGACAGAGGTCCAAATACAACTTTTGAATGCATGCTCCTCAATCATCTATTTTCTCCAACTAAGCCCCACCTCCTAAAGTTTCCACTATCTCCCAATAGTGCCATCATCTGGGATCTAAGCCTGCAACACAAGAGCTTTGAGGATACATTTAAGGCCATAACCATAGCAAACTGTATACTGGTGATCAGAAGTACCTCCGTACAATAAAGGTGCAGCACAGCTAGTTCAATGCATCCAGGATGTGCAATCGGACAGAGTTGAACTTGAATACTGGCTATGGCTCTTTTAACTTATATGCTTACAAAGTATTGGCTCTTTCTAGTTCATAATTTCTTTGATATGTAAATGGTAGTAATATTTATTCCACATAGTTAAGTAAAGCAATCTATAAAGTACTCAATCTGTACATAAATAGGAAGCATTTTTAAAATCACAGTTGTTATCACTGACATTATTCTAGATTCCTCTGCCTTCAGTAAATTACCTAGAAACTCTGTAGTAGGACATAACGGAAGCTTTGTGTTGTTTTTAACACAATCATAAAGTCTTCAATTCTGTTATCTGACAAGTAAGATAGTATTATTTTCTATCTTGTAGGTTAAGGTGAGAATTAAATAACATAACATATGTAAACATCAGTCATTGTGTGTGACACACATGGAGAACTTTTTATAACCATATGGAATAAGTATTAGTACCATTTACAGACAAAGCAAGCCAGGGATACCTATTATGATTATTATTATTCATTCTGATTAAATGTAAATCAGATAATAGTTTTATTCAAAGACTCACAACTTGTATTTCCAAGTACCTTGTATCTCAAGAACTAAAACCAAAGTAGATTAAGCCCAAATCTGGTCTTCAACTAAAAATGCTACCACTGCACTGTATACAATGTCTAAAGGCTCTTTTATCAGTTTCAAATGTATCTTTCATGCCATCTCAGAATCTCTTAACTATAGAAACTGGACAGGCAAGTGGAAGGACCAGCACTTGACAGCCAAGAACACAATTTGTGTTATTTTACTCATTTTTTATCTTGCAACCAGACAAACAGTGGAGATTTCAGAGGTGTACTAGTCCAGGAACCTGGCCAGTAGACTCAAATTATGAAACTGCAACTTCCTGTAGTTGATATTTTATTCACCTCCCTGAAATCACCTATGTAAGCTATTGCATACACAAGTAGACCCAGAATTATGGGTTTCCAGCAGGTAAGAACCTTATGGCCTATCAAGTCACATTAGCAAGGATAAAAAGACACTTTCTATAGCTTCACTTGAGATCTAGCATATGTACAGGCCAATAATCACTGCAGCCTTTTAAGGTAATAAACTGATAGAAACTTATTTAAGTCTTTGTCATGTCACAAAATTTGGTCTCAAAACTTATTTCCCTCTCATTCATTAATAAGCATTTACATAAGCAGTCTGCAGTATCTGTCAATGTCAAGGACCCAAGTTTTCTCTGTATTTTTTCTCTAAGTTTCCTAATATATCACCAACAACTTTAAGTTTCAAGATGGCACATAATAATGGCCTCCATCTAGCACAGGAAGCAAAGGAAAAGAGGGACATGTCCCTTCCTCGAGGAACATGACCTAGAATTTATAGATGTCATTTTTGCTCATACTTCACTGGCTAGAACTCAGCTATAAGAACACCTCCTGAAGAAAAGCTAGAAAAGGTTGTCATTCTTTTGGGTGACAGGATGCCCCCACTCAATCTTAGAATTTTATATTGAGGAAGTTAATTGAGGACTGTTCGGAAGCAAGTAGCAGTCTCTGCCAAAAAGTCAATTTAGTCTGGTAGTTAAAGGATACAGGCTGTGGGGCTGAGAGCTTGAGTTTGAGTCCTTACATAAGTCAGTGGCTGGATCACTATCAGTTATCTAGATAAACATATGAAAGATAGTCAACTCACTAAATTTCTGTTTCCTCATTATACTGTTATTACGGTTTACGTCTAGATGCTCTCCCAAAGCTTTATGAGCTTATAAGTGGGGATTTGGGAAAGTAATTGGGTTATGTGGGCTTATAACTGACTTGCTCTTATGAAGTGGGGTCTGGTTAAAAGACTCAGGTCACCATAAAAGGTTCTATCTGTCTACCCAGACTCCTTCTGACTCCTATCTGCCATGCTATGAGCAGCTTTTATCTGCCAGGCCCCTGGGCTGTGCCTTGGAGCCACTTGACTATGAACTTAAACACGAGCTTGAATAAGCCTTCATCCTTTAGATTTTGAGTGTCCAATATTGTGTCTCATTAGCGAGAAATACTAAGATAATTATTAATTATTAATTTCATTGGATGATTTAAAAAATTTAAAAGCATTAATCCAAGTGTTATGATTTAGATCAAAATGTTCCCAAACATCTCACATGCTCAGAGATAGAGCTTTTTGGAGGGTGATTGGATCACAGGGGCACTATACACATCAGTGGATTAATCCAAACATGAGATCACAGTTGAATGTGCTATTAGGAAGGGGGATGCTAGTTGGGGGCAGGTTGGGGATGTGACCTAAAGTAACTTATTAATAGTAGTAATTAGAGACATCAGTTTCCTCATTAGAGCATTCTTCAAGGAAGGAGATTACTGGAGGTTTGAATATGGTTTAAGTATCTTCCACGAGCCCAATGTGACTGAAGACTTTGCCCCACTGGTGGCAGTATGAGAAGATGGTGTGGCTCTTTAAGAGGGGGGCTTAGTGGGAGGTCCTTAGGACACTGGGGTGGTTCTTTCATACTGATGAACACTGTATGCCTTCAAACCTCCAGAGGTCTGAGCTAAATAAATCTCTTCTCTTTATAATCTGTCTTGGGCAGTTCACTGTCATATAGAAAGGTGAATTAATATAGACGCAAAATGCTTCAGGGCAATGATGCTGCCTTGAATTTTCTCTTGGACAAGGGATATGTGTTTTGCATGCAGGGGCTGTAGGATCAGGAAAAGGTGTTTTTGCATACATGTTTTTCTGGACATACATGCTGCTCTGGACA
>PVJX010016343.1:0-40568 GCA_004027295.1 Dolichotis patagonum | reverse complement strand
CTTTACATGTTTTAACTTTGTAATTTGAACAACTATTTCCAAGAAGTCAGTATGTAATTAGTCAAGTAATAATTTCTTAGGTTTTATTGTTGTTGTACTTTTCCTTTTTTCCTTGGAATACTGTATGGTTGCTACCCTTTATTCTGTTTTATTTTGTTTTGTTTTTTCCTCTTTAAATAAAATTATAAAAAAAAATAAGGTCACGTAGCTAAAGGAAAAAAAGCAAAGAGGGTCATAAGTAGGGAGAGGACATTTCAGACTGAGGTAATATTTGAGCAAAGACACAGATATGGCATTGAACATAGCACGTTCATAAAAAAGAGGGAGATGTTGGCTGTAACAAGAGCATGAATCTTATTTGGGCAGAGAGAGAAAGATGTGGGGCTGGTGAGATGGGGCCTCGTGGGCCATTCTGAATTTAGATATCACCCTAAAGAAAATGGGGACTACTGAAGGGACACAGCAGAACGGGATGATGAAATAACTGGATCCATAATTTTAAAAAGAACCTTAAAGCAGACATGTTGAGGGTGAATAGAAGGAGCTAAGAAAAATGGAAGGGAGGTGAGTCCAGGGAGCACCACGGTGGTTCAGACAGGAACTAAGAGGGACTGGTTTGAGACAGAAGAACAGTGGGAATCATGAAAGAAGCCTTTAAAGTCAGACTCAGGAACAGACAGCTTCATTTATGTTAAGCCTCCAAGATCCTGTAGGCCTGGGAAAGCATCTGAGTAGGAGTACACAGTCAGTGCCCAGAGATCCAGGACTGTGGGACTCACCTCAGTTCACAAGCCAGCAAAACAGCTGAGACCTGCTAGCAAGTCCCCTGCTGCTTGACCCAGTCTCAGCAACAGCTCCAACATTACAGAAACCCACATTCTCCAAACAATTTGCAGAGCACGAATGGAGGAAACCGGGCGAATGGGCCAGGTGGGGTGCTAGACAACCCACCGAAGTGTGGGACAGAAACATCAGAAGCTCTGTTTATTATTAGCATCATCTTTTCTAAGTTGCCCTTTTGAAGATACACACATCTTATACATAATAAAAAGCACAATAAATCATGCATATATAATTTATAAGTAAATATAAATAAAAGTTTGTACATGCTCAAAATTTTCTTACGCATAGGGCTGCATAAGACTGCGCTGGTCAGGCTTCGACAGAGAAACACAACTAACAGCACACATGTATACAGACACTTTCAAGGGTTAACTTCCAGGACGATGGCGGCTACCAAGTGCCCACAGGCTGGACTCAGACTCACTCAGTCTGAGTCCAAAAGCCTGATTGCCAGGTGACCCAATGGCATAAATAACAGTCCAGAAATAGAAGATGACATGGATGGCCTAGCTCAAACCCTGGTGGGGAGAAAGGATCCCTCCTTTCTCTACCGTTTTTTCTCTTCAAGTTCCCAACAGATTGGATATTGCCACCCACAACAAGCAGAGAATCTGCTTTCCCGAATCTGCTGATTTAGACGCTAATCTCTGCCTTGAGTTCAAGGCCAGCGAGGGTTGCATAACAAAATCCTGTCTCAAAACAAAAAATAAAAAACCAAACCAACCAAACAAACTAATCTCTTCTCTCAAAATACAGATATATAGACATACCCAGAAATATTTAGCTAAATATCTGGGCACCCTGTGACCCCGTTGAGTTGACTCGTACAAATAATGTCATTCTTTCTAAATTTCCATTTCACACAGGTATACATTCTACAAAGTTTAGCCATCTCTGCCCAAAACAAAGAAGGAAAGGGAGAGGCATGGCATGTAAGACTGGTCACCCTGGAGTTCTGGAAGACACCCTGCCAAGGTACAGCTGGTTTGAAGCTGGCCATTCCACAGGTCAGCCGGAAGCCCCTCAGCCCGTGGAGGTACAAGGGTGCTTTAGCCCATCAGGTTCTCTCATGAAAAGGCTACAGTCATTGGCCACAGGCAGAACCACATCCTGGGCGGCCTCAGCAGCAGACCAAGAGGAAATGGAGTAGGCAGCTAGGGGGGACCCTGGGATTAGGATTTATAGAAGTTGGGGTGCAAGAGATAAAAGCAAGGTGAGTCTGGGAACACAGGGACAAAACAGAAAGAAGGGCAGGAAGGCAGCAGAAACTGAGTAGGTAAAGCCTGATCAGAGGGAACACAATGAGCCCAAACATCATAAATAGTTGCCTGTAGCCCATATTTGCCCCATGAAAAAGATTGGCCCACAAGATATATTTAAAAACCAGGACTTTGATACTAATATTTTAAAATTAAGAGATCTTCCACAAAATCCAGATATCTAGATTCTATTTTTTAAAAAATCGTGGGAACGCTGTTTCTACATGGCTGCCCCCAGGAGGGGAAGCCTGAGATACCGTGTTCCTCCAGGACACAGAAGCCTATGACCTGCTCCACTGTAGCAGGACTCTTTCCCAAAGGCCCACTTTTCTGCTTTCTGTCTCCTCCCTGGCTCTGCTGCTGACTGTACAGTCTTCACACTTGTCTTGGGACCTCAGCAGCTGAGGCCATGGGACAGCCCAGACCTGGGTGTCTGTCTCTCCTTGGCCTGCTTGGTGTCATGAGAAGCACATCTCTGAAGCCACCAGAGAGCCAATTCCAGGGCCCATAATTCCTACTGTCAGAAACTGAGAGGAGATATGAAAATATGTTCTGAGGAAGAGACCAGCAGGCCTGGAGGGGTTCTGCTCTTTCTGTCGTGAGCCATTCCTCACTAAGCCTTATGACATCTGATTCCCTCTTTGTTCCCCAGCATTCTGTGACAAGGAAGTAAAAATACAAGACAACACAGTCCAGAGGGAAGGGTTCATGAAGGAAATGGATATGTGTGTAAGATCTAGGGGCAAGGGCGAGGAGAGAAAGGGAGCGTGCAGCTCAGGAGAGATGGCTGTCAGGAAACTGAAGCTTGGATTTCCCATCTTTCAGTGTGAGTGTGCATTTGATCTGCTGTGGTCACACATTTAGGCAGGAACTGAGGGGACATAATAAGCTCCAGCTGAGAATGTCTCCTGGGTTCCGGTCAGCAACAGGGAACTCACCCCGGCAAGAGGCCTACCCTGATGGAGCAGGATTGGGGCTGGGTCACTCTGAATCTCCACCCAACTCAGGTCATCCAGGGAACCAGCCAAGGAGCAGAGTCTGTGGAGCAGCTGCAAGCCCCCGAGTGAGCCCCATGGTCCCCAAGGCCCTTGTTGGGTTTTTATTGTTGTTTTTTCTCATTCACCACATCAGCCCTCAGGGCTCTTGTTTAGTCTCGTCTAGGCTGTTGGATTCAGAGTGAAGAAGGAGGTGGAACTGAAAGATACCTACAGAAGCAAAGTTCCACCATCTGAGCAGCAGAAGTATATATGATGACCCTAGCTTGGTGCCAGCACTCAAGAGGCAGGAGGATCTCAAGGCCAGCCTGGACTACATGAGTTCACACGACAGCCTGAACTACATAACAAGACCTTGTTTAAAAAAAAAAGAAAACAAAAAGTACCTATGATGTGCTAGGATTTAAGTAAAGGAAAACTAAAGATGAACTCAGAGAAATTAGATTTGTACAGTAGTCCCCTTCACCATGGGAATACATTCCAAGACTCCTGTGAATACCTGAAACCTTGGACCTTAGCAAATGCTATGTGACTATGCTTTTTCCTCTGCATACATACCTGTAATGGAGTTTAATTTCAAACTAGGCACAGTAAAAGATTAGCAACCATAACTAATAATAAAATAATTATAACAATAGACCATCAGTCACATTAAAACTGTGAATTGTATATTTCTGGAATTTTCCATGTGTATTTTCAGACCCCATTTGATGGCGGCTAACTAAAACCACAGAAAGGGAAACTGCAGACAAGGAGATCACTGCACACTGCACACACACTGCACACTGCACACAGCCTTTCAGAAATACACCTATCCCATCCAGTCAAGGCTCGTTGGCTCTGAGCTTTCCTTTATCCAAACCACTTCCCCTACTTGCATTTAACTCTTGGTGGAAAACCAGTAGGAATAGAAATGGTCCTTCCTTTCCTTGTGGCACAAGACCTGCACTGACTCTTTTTCACAGAGTATCCGGTCAATCAGTGTGAATCCACAGACACCATAATGTTGGTTTCTACTAGGTCCTGAAAACGAGGCGCAGGGGATAAAAAGAAAACGAGAGAGAGACAAAGTTATGGGATGGGGGTGCCTACAGTCTCTAGGACTAAGCCTTCATTACAATTTTCTCTGTTTTTTTTTTTTTAATTAGAGTCTTTTCTTTACAAAGAGCAGAAATGGGATGTGGGAAGGGTAAAGTACAGATAAACGAGAACTTCATTGTTTAACTGCCCCAGTGACCACATTTGGCTACACCTGGCCTTCATGTTTCCCATTCCTTTGGACACTTCTTAGCAGAGTATCTCGTGTTGACCCAGCACATCCCACTGAGACTCAAGGTCCTGCATTCATTTCCTTTAACATAATGTGTTTGTAAAACTTCCGCCAGAACAAACAATCATACGGCCCAGTAGAGCACAAAGTCCCTGAGGTAATCTCAGATTAAACTAGTTTAAGTTAATCTATGACCCCCATCATAACCCTCAGAGGACAGCCTCATCCCCCTGTCACCAATCCAGGCTCCGCATTCCCAACAAGCTCTTCCAGGTGGTAAAGATCTGGCTTTTGAGATTCTAATGGAGCCACCATTGAAAGAATAAATTTGAATGCCCCATCATCTATTCAGTGACAACCACCCCCACGTGTCATTTATTGTCCAATGTTCTACAAAGAACAAATCATGCAGATGTGATGGCGTACACTTGGAATGCCAGCGCTCTCGTGGGCTGAGGCAGGAGGATCACAAATTCCAGACTAGCTTGGGCAACTGAAAATTTTTAAAAGAGCTCCAAGAAGCTTCGTTACTGAGTCATGAGATACAGGCATCCAGATGACCCAGGCTCTGACTCCTTGTGCAAGGAGCACATGGAAGATGTCTCTAGCGGACTGCATCGTGGTGTCCTCTTAACCTGCTCTCCTCCAGTCTCTGCTCAAGCTCACGTCTGTCTGGCGAGTCCTCAGCACGAACAACTGCTCATCCTCACATAGTATGGTCTCCTGTGATCTCATGTCTGTACCGGTCACTGCATGGGGTGCATCTGGGGACACAGAGGCAATAAAATGATCCCAATGCCTGGTGCTAAATCACAGCCATGTGGTCAGCTTCAGTCATCCAAGTGAGCTGTGAACATCAGCAGGAAAAGGAAGGCCTGGTACTACCTTTCTTGCAGAAACAAAAATCACTTGACCTTTCTTTCTCCTTTGTTAGTCTTCCAAAGCCTTTCCCACTGCATTTCACAGGCAGCATAAAAAGCAGGGTGGGTGAAAGTGAAGGAAAGCTTTGGGATCTCACTTGGAGGCCACAGGTCCTGTCCGCCACGTCACCAGATCCTCGCTGGTGTCAGCACTGTGAGCAGAGCAACCGGGTGATGCATGAAAAATGGGAATAAGAAAAAACAAGCCCAGACCATCTGTTCACCTATGACTGCCCCCAAATGGCATTTACTGTCAAATGTTCTACAAAGAGCAAGTGCACACTGGTAGGCTGAAGCAGGAAGATAACAAGTTCCAGACCAGTTTAGGCAACTTAAATTGTTTTTTTAATTTAAAAAAATGTTTAGGGCTGGGATGTATCTCAGCAGCATAAACACCTGCCTGGCAAGCGCAAGGTCATGAGTTCGATCCCCAGTACCAAAAAAAAAAAATTTTTTTTTTCAAGGCTGGGGATGTAACTTAGTGCAAAAGTGCTGAGTTCAATGCCCAGGACCCCTCCCCCCAAAAGTACAAGTCTTACTTTTATCACTGAAAACAGTTACTTTTTAGAAATACAATATCATGAATTAAAATCAGAGCATCTTAAGTGATGTAGGTATTTTCTTACTAAAAATTAAACTCCTGGAGTTAGGGATGTCATTCAGTGGTAGAGTGCTTGCCTAGACTGCACAAGTCCTGGATTTAGTCCTCATTACAGGAATGAAATGGGGAAGGAAAGAAAAGAGAAACATCTGAAAAAGCACCCTCAAATAGTTCAAATGGTAGACTGGGTTATATTTCCCTAGTTATTCCTATTTTCAAGGAGCCCACCCAGTTTAACCTTGTGACAATGCCATGTCTCCTGCTTTCTTCCCTCTTCCCCCAGAGCCCCAAATGAAGGACTTTGCCTCTGCCTGGCTGCCTGACTCACAGGCACAGCGAGATAACCCTCTGCCTCACCTCTCCTGCAGTGCTGGCTCCCAACTCACCAGGGCAGGTGACTTCCAGTGTGAGTCACCCTCTATTTACACCCCTGGCTGGTGCAGGTACAATGCAACATCTGTGCCTGACATGCCACAGTCTCCACAGAAGAGTATTCAAATGCTATCAACTTGCTCACAGCTAGAGGCACATCTGCCCTCTCCATCTTGTTCTAAGGTTGCCCCAGCCAGCAGACCAGCTGAAATAACAGGTTACGGTGCTTACAGCCTTCCTACTGCTAGTGGGTTTCATGGACCCCCAGGGAGCTTTTTAGAAGTACAGAATAGCAAGTTAACGCAGAGTATGAAAGGTAACAAGCCCATAGATGGCATGCATACACATGAAAAAGTGAGGCCTGCTGCCTAGAGATGGATTGAGTTGAGTTTGTTTATTTTTGAAGATGGTCCCACTGTGTAGTTCAGGCTGCCCTTGAACTCACTATGTAGGCCAGGCTGGCCTCAAAGCTTGTGGCGATCCTCCTGCCTCAGCCTCCCAAGTGCTGGGATAACAGGCATGCACTGGCATGCCCAGCTGAAATTTACACTCACCTGCAGAGTTCTCAGAGTTCACGAGTGTGCCAGGGCTCCACATACAGCCTTTTTTGTCTGTACCTATGCAATTCATTACCCTCTCCCACATAGATGTGTCTTCCACGTATCTCATAAACATAGCCAACTCCTCGTTATCCTTCCATGCCCAGCCCAAAGATCACATGCCCGCTGAAACCTCTGTGGTACCATCAGTCAAAATTAATGACTCCCTCTTCTCTGTTCTCTTGCTACGCCACCTCTATATCCAGTAGATACCAATATGATACAGCCCTCATGCATATGTTGGTTCTGTACTCATAAAAATGTGAGTTATTCAAAGGCAAAAGGCCTGACTTGTTCACTGACATCCTTGTACCTAGCCCAGGCTTGGAATGGAGGCTGGTTTATGAAAATGACCTTTAAAGGATCTTTCCCGTCAATGTTTCAGAGTCACATAATAGTAAATCTGATGCCTGCTGAAGATTTTCACATTTTAACCTTCTATTCCTTAAAAAATATAGGTTTTTAATCTAACACAAAATTGTACATATTATAGCATGCAATGTGATGTTCTGATACATGTATATGCTATGCAATGTTCAAATCAAGATAAGCGTGTCTACTTACTGTATTCATTATTCATTTGGTTTTTCTGAGGTAGTATCTCACTATGTTGCCCACACTGGCCTGGAACTCCCAGGCTCCTGACCCTCCTGTCTTAGCCTCCCAAGTGCTGTTACAGTCTCTCATTAAATTAAGCGTTTCTTGGTATTTCCAGTATTTCCTCACAGGTATATGTCTAACTTTACTGAATCCATTGTCAATAAAAGACAAGGAAACTGTAAAGAAAAGCAGGTAAAGTAGAAAGAAGATTAGTGACCCAAGAGTCACAATAATTAGTAGCTGGATTCTTAAAATAAACAGACCAGTAAACACGCAGGTGATTAAGGGCACTTAACAGAGCTGGCATAACCCTCGGGTTAACAATGAGCCCTTAAGAGACTGCAAGTCATGTACCAGCTCGCCCTGGCGAACACGCCGCGGATCTTCTCTGGGAACACAGCGCAGCGGTCCCGGGTCCATGCCAGCAGGCAGTGCTGGGCCGTGAGCGGCTCCAGGCCCTGAGAGTCGCTCCTGTGACCTGCGGACTGCTCCCACCCTTGTTCCCACTCATTCCGAAAATACAGTTCTGGAAGCTCTCGTTAACGAACACTACTTGTATCTCAAGTGGCTTCCGCCATATTTATCAAGACATTAAATAGGATTATCCTTGGACTAAGGAATTCCATGTATCTAAACCATAAAGATAGTTACACAAAAAGGTCAATCACAGTTTTTATAGAAAAAAAGGGAACAATCTACATGCTCATCAACAGGAAGATTATTAAGTTGTACTACATCCAGACTTTAGATATAATAAAAGAAGTCTTTAAAAAGAGGCCTGTATACACGTGCTGACATGAGAAAATGTCAATGATGTATCTTTTGGGTCTGGGGACTTGAGATGGGGTCTTGCTATGTAATTCAGACCAGGCTTGAATTTTCAGAAATCCTCCTCCCTAGCCTTCCAAGCCTTCTGTCAAGTCACCACACCTGCCTTTATGATCTATCACTTAAAGAGTCAAGTAGCAGGATAGTCTACTGTAAAAATTATGTGTAAGAACATATGTATAGACAAAAATATAGACATGTAATTGTATATGGATAGCAAAAATTTAGAAGGCTACTCACTAAAAATTTAGAAGGCTGTTCAATCTGATAATGGCTAAGGAAGGAATTAAACAAAGAATTTGAAATCACTTTCCTTTTTATAAGATACATATTTTTATTTTAAAAGGGAGTAAAATTAAACACAACAAAACAGAACAGAATGGGACCTAAGAAAGCATAAATTTCAAAGCTAAACAATCAGAGATCTTCACTATCTGTCATATTGTCTCCTGTTTTCTTCCAAATGGTTGTCCTTATCTTTGCATATGGGGAGCTCATACTAAATAACATAGCCAATCTTTTCACAAGATGTGTAGTTCACTGGCTCCCACTTGCTAAGCAGGGGGGAGGGGGAGAGGGCACACGGCATGGGGGACAGGACCACATGAGATGTCTGATTCTCAGCCCACACGCAGGCAGGATCACAGTCGCCCCCCAGAGAGGGGTGGAGCTCCTTGTTCTGGCTCCCCGAGTCAACCACACTGTGCAGGTCCGGAGGCGCCAGGATCTCTCTCCTTCAGGCTGCCGAAAGTCTGCCACACTCTCAGCTGCCCCCAGAGAGGGGAGGAGTTCCTTGTTCTCCTGGCACCCCGAGTCAACCGCACCAGATATATGATTTTATATTACTTGGCTTTTGTTAAATTTCATTTTGGCAAAACGTCAGATTTTCAGTTGCAAAGATAGTGCAAAGAATTACTTTATATCCTCTCCAGATTCTCCCCAAAATTACAGTTTCTCTTTCTTTCTCCCCTAGCCCCCCCCCAACTTATCTCTGTGGTAGGGGGAGTGGCATAATGTTTTTGTTTTTGTGGTACTAGAAATTAACCACCAAGCCTTGTTCTGGCTAGGAAAGTGTTTTGTCACTGAGCTGTCTCCAGACCGTTTCTACTTTTTTTAAAAAAAAAATTTATTTTGAGACAAAGTCTCACTAAGTTTTCCAGGCAACTTGAACTTGAGATATCCTTGCCTCAGCCTCCCAAGTAGGTGGGATCAAAGATGTGCACCACTGTGCCTAGCTTATGTGTGTAAATTTTAAAAATTCTTTGAGGGTGAATTGCAGGCATGATTTCCCTTTACCTCTAAATACCTCAGCATGCATTCTCTGTGTGTGTATGTGTGTTTATGTGTGGTGCTAGGGATTCAACTGAGGGTCCTGTACATGTTAAGCTAGTTCTCTACCTCATTCTCTAAACAAAAACATATTCAGCTCTATAATTATAGGATAACTACCAACATGAGGATAATCATTAAATAAACATGGATAAAATCACATTATCTAATTTTAAAAACATATTTAAGTGTTACTGATTGCCCCAATAATGACTTTTTTATAGGAAAAAGAAATCCCAGGTATTGACCAGAATTCAGTTACTATGTCTTTGTTCTCTATAAATTAGAATCAGATCCTCAGGCTTTTGACGGGTCATAAGCTTGATATTTCTAATCCACACTGCCCAGAGATTCTAAAGAATGTTTCTAATCTGGGTTTGTCTGGTGTTTCCTGGTGACCCTGGTCAGGTTCTCTCTCCATCATCTCTTCCACATTCATCTGTTAGGATTTTACTCTCAAGGAAAGCTTTCCCTTTTTCCTGTTTATTCATTCATTTTTTCATCCACCCATTTATGGACTCATAGATTCTTTACTATCATTATTCATTTTGAAGCTCAATTCATCAATAACAGCTTTTTTTTTGTACAGGAAATCAAACTCAGGACCTTGTGATTGCCAGGAAGGTGCTTATGCCGCTGAGCTATATCCCCAGTCCAAGAACAGGTTTGTTTGTTTTGTTTTGTTTGTTTGGGTTTTTTTTGGTACCAGGGATCGAACTCACAACCATGCATGCTTGCAAGGCAGGCGCTTATGCCACTGAGCTAAATCCCCAGTCCAAGAACAGTTTTAAAGTTCAAGTCCAAATCTAGTTCAAGCAGACTGGATGACAATCCCAACTTTGCTTCGGCATGGGTAGTACTGGGTAAGTTACTTGCCTTCCTGTGCTTTCATTTCCTGGTGTGTAACATGAAGACAAGAAAGTTTTCTGTCTCATAGATGCCCATGAGGGTTACTGTGGCTTATATATAAAGCACTTGCAGCTCTGCCTTGGCGCACATACAGGCATCCAGTATGTAGATGTAATATAAATGTTATTACTTTCACACCATAAAGAAATATGGAAAAAGTATGAAATATGACCAAAAAGTTAATACTACTTACTTCTCTGTCTAGTGATGATACTGTGAGGTTTTCAATTCTTTCTGCTTCTTTGAATTTTGTAATTTTTTGAAAATCAGTATTCACTAATTGTTTAACTGTTTTAAGAATGGCCAAGCATGGTGGTGCATGCCTGTAATCCCAGCATTTGGGAGGCTGAGGCAGGAGTATTACTGAGTTCAAGGCCAGCCTGAACTACATAGTGAGATCCAGTCTCAAAATAATAATAATAATAATAATAATAATAATAATAAATAAGTGCTATGAAACAATTTTTAAAAATGGACTGTTCAGGGCTGTGTATTTAGCCCACTGGCATAAGCACCTGCCTGGCTAGTTTGAGGTCATGAGTTCAATCCCCAGTACCACCCAAAAAAAAAAAAAAAGGGACCTTTCCTTTCAAAGGACACAGATACAAAAATGAATAGTGTCACAGAACTTCAGATTCAATAGCTCTTACTTGGTTATTAATAGATTATATTTTTTTATGCCATGATGTTATGTTAAATGTAAATTTCAGAGGCCTAATTAACACCACAAATTTTTTGGTTGGTACTGGGGATTGAACTCATGACCTCACACTTGCTAATAGGCGCTTAAGCCATTGAGCTAAATCCCCAGCCCAACACCACAAATTTTGTTGTCACTTTTTAATTTCATTCACTTAAAATCAACTTTTAATATTTTTCCTGCAATTAGACTTTGTGCCACAAGGTGGCAGTAGTGTTACAGTTGTAGGGGACTTCTTTGCCTAGTAAGATTTTGACAAGACAGAGTCAATGGGCTGGGTTATTTATGTATTTTATATTTCTTATAAACCAAAACTTAAAAAGAAAACAAGAAAAATATAAAAGTCAAAGAGAAACAACTTCATAAAGTCAAAGATAGCCTAGTCATTCTAATCTATCTGGTATCTTCCCCCCCACCCCGCCGTATCTATCTTAATCAGCTAACAATTATGGGCTGAACTGCTTTCTACGACTCTGTTAAAATGTCATTTCCATGTGGCTAAATAAAATAAGCTCTTTCTAATTGCAGGCTTTTAAAAATCCAAGTTTTAAAGCCAGAGCTTTAGAAAGAACTTAAGAGATTTAGCCCAAATTCCCATATTACAACTGGAGAAACTGGCATGTCAGCAGCAAGGTGTTTTGCCCCCGATCCCTTGAAGATGAAGCACTAGACACAAGTTATGCAGGACTCTTGACAAACATGCTCCAACAGGCATGGTGCTAACTTGTGAAATCTGTGGTCACCTCAGAAGGTCAGGCTCACAAAGCCAGTTCTTTCCAAACCAAGTGGTTCCTCTTCGTTGTGCTGCTTGCAGCTCAGACAGGTTCAAGGGCTAAGCCTCGGGAGGAGCTGTTAGAGCCCTCACTTCAGCTTTTTCCAACGGAGGAAACGAGAACACATACAGGGTGATCAAGAAATCCAGTGAAGTCAAACATTTGTTAAATTTATTTCTATAAAGCATATTGCCGTTAAGCCCCCTGAAAATACTCTCCCTTGCTTCAGTCACACTTAGAACAAGAACTCTTGCCACTTTGTGAAGCAGTTCTGTAAGTCCCCTTTTGTGTCTCCCCTGGCCCCAGAGGCATGGGAAGGGTTTATTGGACAGAAATTAAAGAACACACTCAAGTGTAGGAGTGTGGGTATTCAGCGAAATGGGACATGTCCTGAATGTCTTTGGTTGTGCTGTCCTAAACTGATTCAAAATGTTTACTTCTCATGGTCATTTTGACTAGGGGGAAAAGCCGGAAGTCTCAGATGCTAGATCTGGTGAATGAGGTGGAAGAGGACATAGTGTCATGTTTTTTACAAGCTGCCTTTTCATGGATAACACTTAGCAGCAGCATTCATGGTATATTTTAACCATCCCTTGAATGTTACCACCCAACTAAAAAGTGCATTTGCTGAGTGTATAACTAATATGAATATTTAAGTAATCCACAAGGGTAGAATGAAGGCAATCAGTGCCATTGCGGGGAACTCACAAGTACTTTTAGAGCTCACTATGGGAGCTTCTACACAGCTCTGTGCAGGAGCCAAGTTTTCAATTTAGCCAGCTGCTTCTGGTTATTGCAGGGAAGATGTTCCGGGCAGTTCCACCCTCCCCCACCCCTGTGCATGCGTGCATGTGTGTGTGTGTGTGTGTGTGTACACATGTAGTGCTGGGAATGGAAGCCAGGGCCTGAAGTCTGCCTGACAAGGTCTATACTGCTGGACAAACCACCTCCCCCTACCCCCAAGCCCTTCTACAGTTGCTCAAACCTTCCATTTCTAGCAGTTCCCTTTGCCAATGAGCAAGCACGCATCCTACAACCCACAGTTCTGTCCTATCATCACCCTTTGAATCCATGGTTGCTATGCATTTCTTCTAGGAACTCAAGAGAAAGAAGAGAATGGAAAACATCAGTGTGAAAGTTCATCTCTCTGATCGGGAGAGAGATCCTCCAACCGCCTTGCTGTCACCCTCAACCCTGCCTAATCAGCAACTTATCTCTAGTTGCAAGCATTTCTTTCAAATGCTTCTATTGGAATTTGCAGTCCAACTGGTTCCTGGCAGAAAGCAGCACTAACTTTCTCTTTTTCTTTGTAGTACTAAGGGTTGAACCCAGGGCCTTCATACTGAGCTGTGTCCCCAGCCATTTTTGTTCTTTTCTTTTCTTTCTTTCTTTTTAAATTTTTTTGTTTTGTTTTACCAGACAGGGTCTAAGTTACTAAATTGCCAAGGCTGAGCTTAAATTTGTGATCCTCCTACTCTAGCCTCCCAGACTGCTAGGATTACAGACCTGTGCCGCCACACCAAGCTGGCTTTAACTTCTCCATCTATCATTATCTTTGCTTTCTTTCAGATGAATGTTATAGCCTCACAGTTGGGTGGAGGACTCTCGGCTGTGTGTTTTTGGGTTTAAAATAGTTTATGTACACGCAACAAAAAAATTAGGAAACTTTATTAAGTTCAGAACTGTAGATGATTTTCTGAGGTTAAAAGTAATTTTTAAAAAACAGGTTGAGCATATGGCTCAGTGGTAAAGCTTGCACAGAGTTCTGGGTTCCATCCTCAACACTAAGAAATAATAACAATAATAGTAATAAAAGAAAACAACAGGGTAGGGTGGGAGTTGACTCGTAGATTGCTTCCCTAACATACTCTATGCTATGGGTTAGATCCTTAACGGAAAAAAAAAATTGAAATGTTAAATGCATCAAATATTTAAATTGCTTGGTACTAAAAATATCCATGCAGTCTTGAAATAATAAACAAGCATTTGTTTGTGAAAGCAAATACTATGGTCTAAAGATTAAATGAGTTCATACAAAGGAGTCAAATAAATCAGGCATAATAGCACACACTTGTAATCCCAGGATTCCAGGGACTGAGGCAAGAAGACCACTGCAAGTCTGAGGCCAGCCTGGGCTCCATAGTGAGTTCAAGTCCAGCCTTAACTACATAGTGAGTCCCTGTCTCCAAAAAAAAAAAAAAAAAGAAGAAGAAGAAATAATGGAGTCATATTAAAAACGAATCAAAAGTCTACTATACAATACACAAAAATGCAAATAGTGCACATGCCGTTCAGTGCTAAACATTTAGTAGAATGATCAACTTCACTAATACTAATAAGCAGATTAATTGCGAATTAAAACTGCAAATACAGTATATGACACTTTGCCTACCCACCAATTTAGCAAAGGTGTGTTAAAATATGAACGTCCTAAACTGACACAGACTGGCGAAATGTGTCCTTTCTTACACTGCTGGTGGCAGGAATCAAAATTAATACAAACTTTTCTAAATAGCATTTTTTCAGTGGATCTAGTGGGATTTTAAAGCGGTCTACTTTCTCACCCTCTCATTCCAGTCTTAGTAACCTATACTGAAAATGCACAAATATTTCAACATTAAGATAAACAATCTAGTATTTTAAGTGAAAAATTAGACATTAATTTAACATCTAATAACAGTGGTCTGTTTAGGCAAATTCCATGAATACAACAATAGTTAGCCCTTTGAAATGACAGTTACAAATAATTTTTAAATAAGGTAAATTACTATTCCAAAATATTAAGTGCAAAAAACAGGGCATAACGATTTTTTTTTTTAATGCATGGGGGGAAAACCTGAAAGAATGCACAGTTTCCAGAGATTAATAGTGGTCATGACTAGGCAGAGGGATCTCAATTCATTTTATTTCTGCTTCTTTGTATTTTTACGCATTTAAAAGTTTTTATATCCAACATGTATTACTTTTCTAACTAGAAAAAGGAACAACAAACAAAAGAAAGAAGTCAAAAACAAAGTAAGAATAACAAAAGTACTGTGATTTCCCTGTCTTCCTGAAAAGAAAAATTCTGAAGAAGCTTCCTGAAAAAAAAGTTTTTTTCCTCCCTGTAGGTAACACTCCTGGGCCTGATGTTTACAGAGAAAGTTGGTTTATTGCAATATTAATGTGGTAAATTGAGAAATGCCCCGGTTCCTGACACATGACTTTATAGGGTGCTGAGTTCTCTGCAACAACATGCATAATAATCTTTTTAGCAATCCCTGCAATTAGGGGTTGCCAAACTGGAATTGTTACTTTATTTGAGACATAGGCATGCAAATACAATAGCAGAAATGCAGAACCAACTGCCCCCCTTGAAGAAAAACAGCATCATTAACTCTACCTGAGATGGGAAGATATTCAACAACCTCACTATGAACAGACTCCGTACTTTCTTTTCCTTCAGAAAAACACTGATCATTAATACCCAGCATATGAGTCACGTAGAGAGAGTGATGTCACATATGCAGAGAGATGATTCTGTGTCTCCGTGTTGTCACAGTGCTTTGGACCTTAGGACACATTAAACTGGTGGCTCGTGGGATGCGGAGACCC
Source organism: Dolichotis patagonum (assembly GCA_004027295.1). Classification (NCBI taxonomy): domain Eukaryota; kingdom Metazoa; phylum Chordata; class Mammalia; order Rodentia; family Caviidae; genus Dolichotis; species Dolichotis patagonum. The sequence goes on along the minus strand of PVJX010016343.1, from coordinate 24,976 downwards.
ACTCAGCTGCGAAGCTGGATAGGCGGTGAACGAAGTCCTCAAGCTGCACTGTGAGAACCAGTTTGCTCAAGAACTTAATTACAAGTGCACAGTTGTCAAAACATTTATGGAGAAAGCTAATCCTACACCATGGCTGGGTTTCTGTTAGGCCTTTTTCCTTGATGATTCTTTCCATTCCACGTGCATGTGTACGTGGGCGGAGGGGGTGATGTTTACTCCCACTCGATGTCAACAACGTACCTTCCCCACTTCTCCTGTAAAGCCAAACACTTCTCTCTGTTTGACAAGAATTGAAGCCCGACCATAACTTAGAGGATACCTAGTACTAGTTTTGTTTCAAATGTAAGAAAAAAACTTTCCAAAGTTACACAGCTAATTAGTGGTGGTTTTATGGAACCCAGTTGTATTTTAATTGCCTTCCAAGTGTGCCATCCTTAGGTGCTTTTCTGCTGCTACCATGGATTAGGTGTATAAAGACATAATATTTAGATTGTGTATTTGAACCCGAAGATCATCAAAACAGTTAACCAAATAATTCTGTTACGAGAAAAAACCACCTGTGACATGAAGGAGTCTCATTGTTCTGAGATAAATGTCGGGGCTGATTCAGAGAAGGTCTCTGTGCCAGGGATCACTGTCCCCACATATGAGGGGTCATCCCAGATAGGGGCAAGAAAGGAAACAACCTTTGTAGGGACAAAGGTCAAGAACAAGCAAGGATTTGGGGAAGGAGAGGAGTGGGTGCAAATAATGAAACAGGCAGGCATCAAAGGTCATTTCAGCAAAAACTGCAGGAGAAAAACAAAGAAACCCCAGCTGGCACGTGTGCCCACCTGAGTGCCCCTCCTTGTTAGCAGTTACACAAATGCACTCTTTAACCTCTTTCCTTTTGGGCGTGCAAGTTCTTCCTCTTCACTGCTCTGACCTAGTAACTTTGACTTGTCCTTAGACACAGTTCAAGCAACGTTCCTCCAAGAAGCTCTCTCTGAGTGTCCCTCCCCTTCCTGCACCCCGACCTAGACGCCAGTGCCTGCTCCTCTGCTACATTCCCACGACTCAGGGCCTCCACCGTGCATGCCAGCCTGGGTGGAGACTGCGCATTCATGAGCTGGTCTCCCAGAAGGAAACCAGGAGCGACTGGACAAGTAGAAACCTCATCTTTCCCTTTGATAGCTTAGGGCTTGATGCTGGGCCTGTGAGATTATTGAGTAAGTCAATCCATTCACTGAGCACATGACCCCTGAGCACCTATCCTGTGCCATGCCGTGGGGACAGCAGGAGAAGGGTACCGATAGTCCTTGCCCTCAAAAGTCATGTATTCTGTTAGGGGATCCTGATACCAAAAGCATCTCTGACAAAATTATATGTATCATGATAGATGAATGTTAGATCAGCCCAATGATGGGACATATAAATTCTTAGTGCACCACACTGTCCGACATTCTCTCACAACAGTCCCAGGGAGAAACACTATGATTCACGAAACCTACGTTTTATAAGGAATGCTGATAGAGAGCACAGAAAACTTGTCCTGAGGCAGGCTCATAATCTCCACAGTAATACCCCAAAAGACTGGCAGCATATTAATACAGTAGAATAAAGACAGTCACACCACCACACCTCATTTAATTAAATCTTTCTCATTTTGCATTTGTGAATTACATACTTAGAAACACGCCTGGCCCATACTTTGACACTGCACATAGAGAATTCGATTTCCAGAGAAAACCAGTTACAGTGAACCTTAAATAGCTCTTCAAAGTTTATAAGTCTTTTGTAGGTATGTAGTATACATGTGCTTACATATACATACACACACATATAATCTTGGTTAGCCAGATATATAAATATAGATAAAGATATATAGATATATGATAGAGAGATAGGGAGATACAGAGATAGAGATCGGATTGGAGAGTGAACCTAGGGCCTTGCACATGCTAAACATGAGCTCTAGCACTGAGCTACATGGAGAAGAATCCAATAGGAGGAATATAAGCTTTAAATACCTGCCAGGTCCAGAGTTGGAAAGCCATGCTCCAAGTCTGCTAGTAAAATAAGAATTTCCCCACAGTACCCTGTCATGTATATTAAATCCAGAAGCCACAAAATAGTCTCCCATATTTTAAATCAAGTGGAAGAGCTGGGGGAATGGGAAGAAAATCAAGAAGCCAAACCACACCTTCCCATGAGCCAGCCAGTGCACGGGATGGGAGACAAGAAGAGCAGCAGAGAAGTCAGGCTGAGATGATAGCAACCAAAATTAAAAAAAAAAAAAAACTTAATGCTTGTATTGTTTGGTTGACTTTGCCGGCCTAAAGCTGGTAGTCTGAGCATCTATTTGGAGGATAACAATATGTATTATAGCAACTGTGGGAGATTTCCTTCTGTCTTATTTTTGAAATGCAACGTTTTGTTCCGTTTTACTGTTTTGTTTCATTCCTGTATCTGGTAACCTGAGCGACTATTTTGAAGATAATGATATGCAACATAACAACTACTGTTAAATTTCTCTCATCTTGTTTTGAAAACCTCTATAGCTATTGTTTTTTGTTGTCGCTGTTGCTGTAATTTTGCTTTAGTTGTTTTTTGTTTGTTTTGTTTGCTTCTTGATTTTTCGGTTTTTTTCTTTTTTATCTTTAAAATAAAATAAATAAATAAAGCAAGTGGAAAAGTTAATGAATGCTGTAGAGGCAGACTATGCGGGGTGCAGGAAGAAAAAAGGCAGACAGTGCCTCCCGAGAATCGGCCATGCTGGGTTGGGAGGAGCCGACCAACAAGCCACTAGCCAGGCTTTTTGATAAGCTGCGCAGGCCATGCAGGTACCAGGAAGAGAAAAGCGCCTCCCGTGAGCCTACTGGCTCAGGAGCTGAGAATCACCAACCCCCCTCATTCCCATGTAAACAACTGGCTGCTTCAGAGGACAGGCTGAGTTAACAGCAACTGAGGTACAAAAAGCAACTGAGTGTTTATATTGTTTGTTTGACTTTGCAGGCCTGGGGCCAGCATCTGAGCATCTATAGAGGGGATGACCTTATGCAATATAGCAATTATGGGGCAATTATCTATCTTGCTTTTGAAATCCAATATTGTTCTCACTGTCACTTTCTTCCAATTAATTGTTTTGCTTTATTCAATATTCTGTATGGTTGGCTTTATTCTGTTTTGTTTTGGTTTGATTTTGATATATCTGATGGAATGGACAACTACTGTGAAGACGTACTATGGTAACCATTACTGTTTCTCTATTATCCTACCTTGAAGTTCTGTATCAATTTTGCTGCTTTGTTTTGATTAGATTTATTCTGTTTCATTTTGTTGGGTTTTATTGTCTTTAAAATTAAACAATTTTTAAAAATAAACACATGCTGTACAATCAAAACGCATAACTACAGATGCAGTTGTGGGGTTGCCTGGTCTGTTCACCCACTACCATAAACTCACCCATAGGAATATGATGGCCTGCAAACTTCGGTCTGATCCAAAACACTGCTCCCATTGAATGATAGCTTGAGCAGCCTTTATTTACAGCTTCACTATTCTTTTTTTTTTCTTTTATTTAAAAGGAAAAACAAAACAAAATAAAACAGAATAAAGGAAGCAACAATACAGAATTCCAAGGAAAAAAAGGAAAAGAACAACAACAAAGAAACCTAAGAAATTATTACTTGACAAATTACATACTGACTTCTTGGAAACAGTTGTTCAAATTGCAAAGTTAAAACATGTAAAGTAGACATTCAAACAGTGAGACTGTTAACAGTTCTGCTCCACGATCTGACAAAAACAGCAATATGGTCATCCATCTTACCCACTCAAATACACATGCAATTATATCAAAAGGGTAAAATTAAACACAACAAAACAGAACAAAGCAGATCACAAGAAAGCAAGGTAAGAGACGTAAATTTCAAAACTAGACAATTGGAGATATTCACTCTCTATCATATTGACTCTTGTTTTCTTCCAAATAGTTGTCCATATTGTCACATACAGGGAATTCACATGAAACAACATAGCATGGAATTAATCTGAGCAGGACAAGGAGGGCGTTTCAGGTCTTCAAGACCAGACAATAGGGAAGCCAAGAATGGCTGTCATAGTGTCTCTCATTCTCCTCAAAACAGCTGTCCATACTTTCATGTGTGTTGAATTTAAACAAAACAAAACAAAACAAGCTAAAATCACTTTGAACAAAGAATGATAGTTTTGCTGGATTTTACATCATGACATTATGGAATCAGCACTGGGTATTGTAGTGTCTCTTTTTCTTCAAAGTAGTTGTTCATTTCAACATGTGTTATATAGTTGGTTCTCGTAAACTGTTTATAAACTCTACACATGCATGAGTCTCTACATGTATATCTATCATTTCTGTATTAGAAGGAAAAACAAAACAAAGCAAGATAAAACAAACCAATTCCTAGAAAAGCATGAAGCAAAAAAGTCGTATAAAACCGTAATACAAGGTGATCTACAATGGCTACCATGATGCCTCAGCAGCACACAACAACACCAATAAAAACAAAGCATTGGAGACATTACAAGACCCCAAAAGCAAGCAACAATCAAACCAGAGTGGGCATCCCAGTGAACCCTGCCATCTTCAGTGCAGCTGCCCACACTCCCAGACCTGATGCTATCAATCACAACAGACCTAAACAAAATCAGTCAATACAAAGTAGCAATCTAACAAACCAAATTCAAATAAGATCAGTCACAACAAGACAGTATAAGTTATAAAGGGCTTCAGATTAAGTTGATAGGAAACTAGGGATGATTACCATAATATGTCCTCCCATTTTTGGGATAGCTGACCATGTCCTCAAGTCCAGTGCAAGTAGACAAACTGGAACAGCACGTAATCCATCCAAGCAGAGTGATCAGAACAATGTAAATTCCAAATCCTGCTACCCAATCAACAATATCCTCTGCCTCCCCCTTCCAGACAATTCCTCCCCCTTCACTCCCACAGGGTGCACCGCTCGCCTTGGGTCCCACTGCCTCCCCATATAGAGCGTCTCAGTGGACCCCATCTCCTGATTCACTCTGCCTGTGCCTCCCCCCATCAATACTTCAAGGCCATCTACACTAGAGATTACAGCCAATCTTCACCGCCTCATTTCTGCTAGTCCATCTTTCTGCCATTGGTTGCCTACCTTTCTGTTCCACTTCATCGTCTGCCCCGTTCACCGAGGCCTCCCTGCCACTGCTCCTAAAATGCTCGTATTCTTGTTCTCTCTCTCTAAAATGTCTTTCAGTATTTTTTGTAGGGTTGGATTGGTGGTCACAAATTCTCCCAGTTCCTCTTTGTCATGGAAGCATCTTGTTTCTCCATTAATTTCTAGAGAGAGTTTTGCAGGATACATCAATCTAGGCTGGAGGTTGTTCTCCTTCAGGACTTGAATTACTTCACTCTAAGCTCTTCTTGACCTGATGGCCTGTGTCGAGAAGTCTGCCATGATTTTGATGGGTTTTCCTTTATAGGTGATCTGTTTCTTTTCTCTGATGGCTTTTAATATTCTGTTCTTATATTGAATTTCTGGGATCTTGATTATTATGTGTCTGGGTATAGCTCTGTTTTGGTTGTAAGTGGCTGGAGTTCTGTATGCTTCATACCTCTGCATATTATTTCCTTTTGCTATGCTTGGGAAATTTTCCTTAATAATTTTTGTGAATAGCCTTTGCAATTCCTCTGTTTTGACTCCTGCTTCTTCATTCACATGCTTTATTCTTAAGTTATAGATCCTCTTGTCATCTTCTAGTCTTTGTATAGTTACTGCCTGCTCCCTTGTTATTTTTAAGAGATCTTCCCTTTCATGATCAACATTGCAAGCCTGTGTTCAATTTTTGATAGTCTATCTTTGGTTTCTTTCAAGCAGTTTTGCCAGCTTTCTATGGAGTCTTTAGTTTCCTGATAATCTCTTTGAATCTGCTTCATGAATTCTAGGTTTTTTCTGAATTCTTCATTAAACGTTTCTCTCCTTTTGTGTTCCTCCATTCTTCTGTCTGTGTCTTCTTGAGAGGTACCCAGCCTTTCTTTTATTAATCTACTTATCTCTTGTTTAATTTGAATTAATATTTCAGTTTTGATCCCGCTTACGAGGTCCTGAAGATATCTCTTTATGTCTGCTAATGCTGTGTTTGATGTTGCATGTTTGCTGCCCTCAATCTCTTTTGTATTTACCTCTCCTGGATCAATGTTCTCAGGGTTGGGGGCTGGGGGTTTTTTCTTATTTTTCCCTCTCGTCATGTTTTTGGTTCCTTCCATACAAGTGTACAGTGTAATTCCCAGACCCTTTTCTTGTTGGTTAAGGCTCCTCTGGAGCATGCAGGCTAGGGCCTTCTGCCCTCTGGAGTCTGCTATCAGAGATTGAAGTTCAAGTAAGGGCAGTGTGCACTGGCTCCTCCCCTCCGGGCCAGTCAACCTTTGCAGGCCTTCACTGTGTCAGTGTGTGCCAAGCTCAGGGAATTAATTTGTAGCAACCCACTGGGTCCCGGCCAGGGGCATGGCCCAGTCCAAGCAGATTCCACCAATCTGCTTGGCAAGGGGAGCAACCAACTGAAGCCACTCCCCTATGGAGTTAGGGCTACCCTGCCCAAATCCAACATGTCGTCCAGTCAGTTGCCCCTTTCCCATGGGAGGGTCTTATTCCCATCATTCACCGTGTGTTGATGCCGGTCCCTGAGAACTGCTGGGCTCCCCAACCTCTGACTTCAGCGCGGCTGCAGTGCAAATTCTCAGTGCCTCTGGGTGGGTTGCGTGCAGGGCCAGGTCCAGGTGAGCCACGCATAGGGCTGTTCAGCTCCACACTCTAGCCGCTCAAGCCAGTCGCATCGGCGCAGTTCGGTCTGTCAGGTCAGTCCCAGGCAGGAATTCAGGCGGCTCGAGGAGGGTGCTGTGCTTGCTGATCTTAGCTTCTCTAATGGTAGTCCCAGGACCTCATATTCGAGCACTTTTTTGCACTTCAGTTTCTTCCTGGGTTGAGAGAGTCCATCTCTCTCTGTTTGAGTCTCCCAGGTGCTCCATTCTGGCATTTAAGCTGTCTCTCTCAGAAAGGTCCCTCTCCTGCTACCTACTGGTCCGCCATCTTTAGAAACTTCTCCCCATCTTCGCTATTCTTTTCATCCCAAATTTTTTACATCAATTTAGACTTTTAAAAGCATTACATTAAGGCCTGGCATGGTGGCACATGCCTGTAATCCCAGCACTCAGGAGGCTGAGGTAGGAGGTTCACCTTGAGTTCAAGGTCAGCCTGGGCTACAAAGTGAGTTCAAGGCCAGCCTGAACTGCATAGTGAAACCCTGTTTCAAAGAGACAATAAATAAATAAATAAATAACTACATTAATTTTTATTTCTATTTCTGAGCCTCTTGACTTTTGCACCTAATGTGACTGCCCACTCCCAGGCTCTGTCCTTGCTCTGTTTGCCTTCTTTCTTCACTATCTTCAGCATCAGAGAACCCAGAAAGCCTGGTGAGCCAGATGCCAGTGCAGGGGTGGGGAACAGAGGTAAGGGAGCCTGTCTTCTAGCCACAGATGGTCCTAGCTACTGGAGAAGAGAAGAGTGGGAGGCAAAAATAAAGATGCACCCTCTGACTCCATCCCATCAGATTTGCTTATTCAATGTATTGGTTACATAAAATCACACATGACACAAATGCCTGGCAGTTAGGGCTTTAACTGTGAGCAGAGAGAATACCCTGTATGATGTAGGAGAAGAACTTGGGATTCAAGGTCAAAGACCAAGGCTCTACTTCTGGCTTCTCTACCAATTAGCTGGGAAAATACTCTAATGGCCTCAGTACTTCATCTATAAAGTCAGCGAGTGTTACTGAACACAGTTAATATCTAGGAGAACACAATTACGTTTTGGGGGGAGACAGAGGAAATAAGCAATGCTATACAGCAAGCCCTAAGGGTAGAGATGCGTGCAGGATACCATGAAAACAGGGCCCCGAGGAGAGCGACTGCTGTGGGCAGAGAGCTCAAGAAGGTGAGAGCTGAGCCAGGGGAGGCAGAAATTGTAGTAAGATGTGTGACGCTGACAAAGAACACTTCACCCAGAGGACTGTATGCACGACAGCATGGCAGAGTGAACTGTGAAAACCCGGACTCATGAACACCAAGCAGAGTGGCTGCTGGGGAGCTGGAGGGAGGGGGATACAGGGTGGTGTTAGTTTAGGGGTGCAGAGTTCAAATTATGCAGAATGAGCATCTTAGGGAGAGCTAACGCACAGCAATGTGACTATGGCTCACCACAATAACTATGTAAGATGACAGATATGTTCATCAATACATTAATAAGCCTGAGTGCCATGATTATTTCACAGTGTGAACACACATCAAAACATCAAGCGGCAGCTGGACAGTGGTGCCTGACTAGTACACACATGCTTCTCAGGATACTGAGACAGAAGGATCACCTAGGCCCACGTGTTTAAACCCACTCTGGACAACACAGCAAGAACTGTTTTCTGCACACACAAAACCCTCCAGATCCCATCAACTTCTACATGTTATATATACAACTTTTATTTGTTAGTTAGACCTCAAGAAAGGATGGAAGTGGGTACAGTTTGGTGAAGAGTCAAAGTAACTTCACTGGCTTGATGGACAGATTCCATGAGACACTAAATACTGTGGTGGATTGACAACTGGTGGTCAACTTGTAATACCCAGCTGAACTGAACCAGCATGGTGCTGGGTGTGGAGAGCCCACCTGGGGATTGTTGCCAACAATGTAAAAAGGAGAGCTGGAGAGGAAGAACTAGTATTGCTAGGTCTGCTGTTGCCATTGATTCTCCTGGAGGAGTTTGTTGAGCGTCTTGCCTCATATGAACTTTGCTGTTCTCATTGTCAGAGGAGGTCGAGACCTCACTGATGCAGAGGACGGCTATGGTACTTTTGGGGGAGCTCCGGTTCTTACTTCAAGTGTCGCTTCCTGCCTCCAGTGCAGAACCCTCAGCCTACCGGCACAGATCCTTCATCCTCCTGGCCAAACTTTCTAGCTTTCACCACTGGCCTTTGGGCCTTCCCAGCTCATATCCATGAAGCAGACTTGCATGAGACAATGTCGTGGACTCTAGGCCTCCAGCTAACCTCGTGGGGCAGTCATGGGCTCTAGGTCTTCAGCTGGACTCACGCAGGACATTGCCCTGGGATCCTGGCCCCAAACTGTATTCTTTGGGTCTTTAGTGTAGGGACAGATTTTCCGCACTTTTTTGTTTTTGTATTTGACTCTATGGGTGACTACCATAAAACAATCCTATAAATTATGTGCCCTGTATTAAATTGTTTCCCTTGTAAACCCTGACTACAACAAATACTTGATTATTATCCTCCTTGCAAAGTCCCTGCTGTAGGTCCATCCCAGCTGGCCAGGTTTCAAGGCTGGCCACTCCACACACAAGTGTGCCTATGAAACTGTAATTTTTGTGAATGGTGGCCCCCAGAATTGGGCAACTGAAGGTACCAGTTCAGTCAAAATTTTATTTTAAACATAATCAATGACCCTGAAAAGCTTCTAATGTCTTTAAGCATGTGGTAAAATACACACGCTCGTAACTCTTAGGAATCCTCTTTGATCCTGTTCCCAGCAAGAGACACATAAAATCTTGGGAATAGGCTTGGGGGGTGGGGGTGCCTAAGGTCCAAGCTACCTCCCGCCTGGAAGGAGAAAGGTAATGAAAATAGAGGCAATGCCTGGCAGGGGAGAGACAGTGATTAACATGAAGCATTTGCATTTCCCTTTCTCTGTGCCAAGGAAGGCTCCGTCTCTGTCTCAGCCACATCGGCTGCCACAGAAGGTGAGTGTGCCTCACCCCAGGGCGATCACCACAAAGACACTGTGTCATCGGGTCCAGATCACCTGGTGCTGTCCTCACCAAATCTTCTCTTACCCACCAAAGGCCACCATCTAGAGACAAAAGGCTGCAGCCGAGAAAAACTCTCAGTTCAGTCTGGTGGGACAGCATCATGGAGCCTTAGTTTAAATAAAAATTATCGTCTTTCTCAGTTAATCTCAGTGTCTTAGTTTGTTTTCTATTGTTGTAACCGAAAACCTAGAACTCTCCCAAGTTCTAGGCTGACGTGTGCACCACCACAACCAGCTACCCAAAACTCTTAAAGGCCTCAGACCTCTCAACATGGTGACACTGAGGACCAAGCCTCACTATGCATTTTAGTACAGATAAAACATAGCCAAAATACAGCACATAATAAGCTCATGATGTTATTCCACTTCTGGGCATATTCCCAGAAGAACTGACAACATCATTCCACAGTGATATATGTGCACCCATGTTTACAGCAGCACAATTTGTAATAGCCAGATCCTGGAAACAACCTAAGTGCCCATCAACTGAGGAATGGATAAAAAAGATGTGATATTTTTAATATAATGGAGTACTACTCAGCTATAAAGAATGATCCCATTGAGATATTTATGAATAAATGGATACAACTTGAGACCATACTCATAAGTGAAATAAACCAAACTCACATGTATAAATACCATATAGTCTCCCTAGTGTAAAAAATGGTAAGAGTACATAAGATGTTATGGTAATCATGGTTCCCCATTATACTGCTTTGAAGTCTTATAATGTTTTGATTCATTGTTTGGAATGGTTTTATTCTGTTTTGTTTGATTTTATTATGTATGATGGTATGAACAGCTACTTTGAAAAAAACAAGACATTATGGCAGCCATTGCTGATTTACTATCATCTTGCTTTGAAGTCCTACCATGCTTTTGTTCTTCTGTTTCCATTGGTTCTATCATGTTGTGTCTTAATGGATTTTAATATGTGTGATAGTATAAACAACATTTTTAAGGAAAATGAAATATTATAGTAGCCATAGTTTTTTCTGTTATTAGGTCTTGAATGTCCTGTTATACTTTCATTCTCTTGAACGGTTTTATACTATTTTATTATGTTTGATATTATTATATGTGAAGATATGCTCAACTATTTCAAAGAAAAGAGACATTATGGTAGCTAGTGTTAATATCCAGTTTTGTTGTGAAGTGCTGTGTTACTTGCATTGTTCTGTTCTAATTTGTTCTGTTCTGTTCTCTTTTGTTTTATTCTCTTAAAATAGAAAAAATTTAAAAACATGCCCATGCTGTGACATATTATACAAAATATTAAATAACAATTATTAAAACTATAGAAAGAGAAAGTATTTGTAAAGAATCTTAAAGCACACAGAATGTTACATATGCCATCATTATAACTGGATAAAAATGTGGATTTGCCTGGTTAAAGTCTTTTTAAAAATCAAACCAAAGCTAAGTATATCACAGCAGATGTGGGGTTTCTTCACATGGAGATGAAAATGTGCTACAGTTAGGTCATGGTCATGGTCAAATTCTGTCAATAAAGTAAAAGCACCAAGCTATATATTTTAAATATGTGAATTTTATGGCAACTGGGTTATAATTCAATGAAGCTGGTGTCTTAGTTACTTTTCTTGCTGCTGAGATGAAATACCCAACACCCAAAGTTAAAAGAGGAAAGGTTTCTTTAGTTCACTGTTTGTAGAAGTGTCAGTCCATAAACGTCTGGCTCCAAGGTAGGGTGACATGGCAGAGGGGCAACACAGAGGAGAAACAGTTCATGGCAGGCAGAAGCAAGCAAGGTATAGGACAAGCGACTTTCTGTCCCTTATACTGTATCTAGGCAGCTGCCTAGGGCAGTGCCAAATGAATCAGTGGACTGATTTAGTTAGTAATTACCCACCCTTAATCCTAGCACCCTGAAGCCTCGCATTGTAGCATGAATCAGTCATACACCCTAGATCCAGCCACCTCTGAAAAAGCCCCTCCTATGACTGCATGGGGTTTTGAGGGGACATCTAAACACGAGCCATAACAGCTAGATTTAAGATAAGGTATAGTACTTACATATAAAATTTCATTTTGTTGGGGTAGTAGAGTCATGCAGCTTCATCCACCCTCACAACCTCACCCACAACCTTATCCGCATCCCACAAAAGTGACTTTTGGGTCCAAAGATGCATGGATAAATGGGAAACAAAAACTCTAGTATCACCCTGATGGTGATAATGGACAAATAAGAAGCAGCTCTGGGTGTGGTGTACACACTACAATCCCAGTACTCAGGTAGCTAAGGCAGGAAGATTGCCATGAGATCCAGGAGCTGGCGGCCAGCCTGGGCTCCATAATGAGTTCAAAGCCAGCCTGAACTGCATAGTGAGACACTATCTCAAAAGACCAAAGAGAAGAAGGAAGAGGAGGGGGAGAAGGAGGAGTAGGGGGAAGAGAGAAGAAGGAGGAGGAGCAGGAGGAGGAAAGGAGCAGCAGCAGCAGCAGCGGTGGTAATAGCAAGTTATTCCCTTTCCTCCAGATTTCAGCTATCTCTAGTGTTCCTGATTAATAGAACCTGAGTGAGTCAGCTGGAAAAGGAGAACATAGTTTGCAAAAGCCCAGCCTCAGCATCACAGAGCAAAGAAGAGAGTGGATTTTGCATTAAAAGACAATAATGTAAGAAACTACTTCAGATGCCCTCCAGTAAAAACAAAGGGAACCATAGGAGGAAGTCATGGGATCAATACCTAGGGGAAATCCTGGGAATTGCTGAAATTTACTTTTAAAAAGTGAATAAATTTAAATGCTAACTATAACTTTAAAATAGCAAGGGGATCAAGAGGTGGGTTGACAGGGTAAAGAGGGAAAGAAAAGGGAATGAAAAAAGGAATTAAGGTTAGGCATAGTGGTACACACCTGTAATCCCAGCACTCAGGAGGCTGAGGCAGAAGGATCATCATGACTTTGAAGCCAGCCTGGACTACATAATGTCATCCTATCTCAAAACAAACAAAAAATTAAGATATGTTATGCACATGTACTAATTTTCCACAAGAATCTGTAAATAATATGTACTACACACATGTCCTAAGATAAAAAAAAATTTAAAAGGAGCCAGGTCCAGTGGTGTATGCCTATAATCTCAGCACTTTGGGAGGCTGAGGCACAAGGATCATAAGTTTGACTCCTAGCTAGGTAGTGACATCCTGTCTCAAAATAAAAAATAAAAGGGCTGAATATGAACTTATGGTAGCACACCCCTGGATTTAATTCCCAGTACTAAAACAAAAAAATCAAAATAGTCTGTACATCAAAGGACACAACCAATAGAGTGAAAATCCAACCCACTGAATGGGAGAAAATATTTGCGAGCCATATATCTGATAAAGGACTAAAACCTAAAATAGAAAAAGAATTCCTATAACTTAACATTTTCAAAAACCCAACATGCCTTTTAAAATGAGCAGAGGTCATTTCTCTCAATGGCCAATAAGCACATGACAAAATGATCACCATGAGACACTGAAGGAAACAACATATGTTTATGTTTATGTATATGTATATACATATAAAAATAGTTAAGATAGTAATACTACTGATTTCTCTGAGTTTATTCAAGAGAAAGATTTGTGCTCGTGTTGCTCAGACAACTGAGTGCAGATGTCTTGTGCTCTGGGTGGATGATTTGGGGATGACAATGCACAATGTATGTACCATTGTTGCCCCCTGATTGATGTGTTTTGAAATTTTTAGGTTTTTTTTTTCTTTTTTTCTCTTTCTCCTTGAAATAAAATGGGTTTTAAAAAAAAGACTATATACTTAAAACATAAGCCTATAAAATAAAAAAAGATGATCACCATTAGTAATCATTAGGTAAATACAACTGAAAACAATAACAACCTCACACTTACTAGGGCAACAACTATCAAAAAGGCAGAAAATGACAGACCCTGAGAAGGGTGTGGAGAAACTGAAACTCTTGTGTACTGTTGGTGGGTCTATAACATACTACAGCCACTATGGAAAACATTAAGATGCTTACTCAGAAACCTAAATACAGTGCTCCATATAATCCAGCAGTTTCACTAATGCATGCACACTGAAATGAATTGAAAGAGGGTCTTAAAAAGGCATCTGTACACCTGTGCTCATAACCAATGCAATCCAAGTGTCCACTGATAGATGAATTGGTTCTCCTTTTTCTGGTACCAGGGATCAAACTCACAACCTTACACTTGCCAAGCAGGTGCTTATACTGCTGAGCTAAATCCTTGGCCCTTAATAGATGAATTGGTAATGAAAATTCCATAAATACACACAATAGAATATGTTTCTTTTTTATAATTTAGTCATTTTGTTGTTTGTTTGTTTGTTTGTTTGTTTTGAGATGGCATCTGCCCATTATTTCCCAGCCTGGCCTCAAATTCCTGGCACTAAGCAGTCCTCCCTCAGTCTTCTGAGCAGCTGAAATTACCAGTGTTACCACCGTGCCTGCCAATGGAATATTTTTCAGCCTTAAAAAGGAAGGAAATCCTGACATATGCAACACAGATAAATCTTTTTTTTTTGGAGGGGGGGTACAGGGGAATCGAACTCATGACCTCACCCTTGCCAGGCAGGTGCTTATGCCACTGAACTAAATCCCTGACCCAACACAGATAAATCTTGAGAACATTATGCTAAGTCAGTCAGTCACAAAAAGATAAATACTGTACATCAAGTATGCTTCACTTATATGAGATATTTAAAGTGGTCAGATTCACAAGGATAAAATATGGAATGGTAGTTGTCAGAGGCTAGCAGGAGAAGTGGTGAGCAGTTGCTTAGTGAATGTACAGTTTCGATTTTGCAAAAAGAGAAGAGCTCTGGAGACTGCACCACAGTAGGAGTGCACTGAACACAACTGAACAGTACATTTAAAAATTGTTAAAACCAGGGATATAGCTCAGCAGCAAAAGCATCTGCCTGGCAAGCACAAAGTTGTGAGTTTGATCCCCAGTACAGAAAGAAAGAAAGAGAACTAAAATGATAAAGTTTATACGTATTTTATCACAATTTAAAAGAAACACAAGCCATGTACCAAAAATTGTTCTAATTCACCAAAAGAATAAAAAAGCATGTCTGTAATTTCCAAAGAAACAGAGGAAAAAGAAAGGATATAGAAAATTTATCAGAAAGAAGGCAAATAGAAAATAAGAAAAGAAAAAGATTATAAGTAGAAAATGCAAAATAACAGGAGAAATAAGTTCCTTCTAAATCTTACTGTGTTAGTCACTTTCCCACTGCCAGAACAAGACACCTGACACTTGTAGTTTAAAAGAGGAGAGGTTTCTTTGGGCTCACAGTTTTAGCGGGTGCAGTCAGCAGCTCCAACGTAGTAATAGCACAGCAGAAAAGCAGGATAGAGGAAAGCTGCTCACCACGTGGTGGCCAGGAAGTACAACAAAGGGAGGAGGTGGGGACAAGAACTCACTATTTCAAGTCACCATCCCAGTGAGCCACCTCCAATCAATACTCACCTCCTAACAACACGTTCTGCTATTGACTCCACTGATGAATATAGTGCCCTCGTGAGCCAGACACCTTCTAAGCACTTGAGACTTTTGGGGGGATATTTTTAGATCTAAAGCACAATGATTACAGAAGTACAAGTAAATAGATGAAGCAGACACATTAAGATGTAGAAAATTTGAGATTGTATTCAAAATCTGGGATTACACTAATAAGAGATAACATGTAAAACAAAGCCACAAGAAAGGCTAAATAAGTGGATAAAGATATATGGTGAATCCATATTAATACCATTTAATAATACATAATAGCAATAATATGTAATAGAATTTAAGTGAAAAAGCCTCAATGGAGATAAAAAGAGATATTCCATAACAAAAAAATCCTCAAAGAACATTTAATCATTGTAAGCTCCATATTACTAAAGACCTACCCTCTAAACCATGTAAATTGATTGAGTTTTTAGAAAACCTTAAGCTTACTTTTTAACACTCTCATTTATTTTTTATTTTAAAGATAGTAAAATCCAACAAAACAAGGCAGAGCAAAGCCAATCAAGATAATACATCAAAATCGGTACAGACCATCAAAGCAGGATACCAGGAAAACAACAATAGCTACCATAGTATATCTTATTATCTTCATAATAGTTATCCATTCCATCAGGTATAGCAAAATCAAACCAAAAACAAAACACAATAAAACAAGTCAAAAACAGAATGTTGAATAAAGCAAAACAGTTAATCAGAACAAAGCGAAAACAATATTCGACTTCAAAGACAAGATAGAAGGAAATCTCCCATATTTGCTATACCGCATACCGTAGTCATCCTCCTAAGATAAGAGATGCTCAGACCTCTGGCCCCGGGCCTGCATAATCAACCAAACAATACAAGCATTTAGTTGCTGTATGTACCTTAGTAGCTATCAACTCAGCCTGTCCTCCAAACCAGCAGGTTACTTGGGGGGTAGGGGGAGAAGACAGACAGTTTGATTCTCAGCCCATGCACCAGTAGGCTCACGGGATGCACTATCTGACTTTTCTCTCCCTGGAACCCACGCAGCTTGCATGGCCTACCAGAAAGCTGGCTAGTTGATTTCTTGGTTGGTCTCCCAAGTCTGGGCATGCTGATTCTCTGGGAGAGAAGTCTTGATGGAAACTTTTAACTTCTATTAGATGGCTAGATTAAGCAGGGAAATTTAGTTAAAAAGAATGTTGATCAAATGGAGATCAATATCCTCCCCAAATATAGAAAAAGAGATCAATAGTAAACTTATTTAAGTAAATTTTGTTGTTGTTGTTGTTTGGGACAAGGCTTTACTGTGCAGTTCAGGCTGGCCTTGAACTAAGTAGCCCAACTTGACCTCAAACTTGTGGGGATCTTCCTGTGTCAGTCTCCTGTGTGCTGGGATTACAGGCATGAACCACTAGGCCCAGTGGTCCACCAGCAAAAACTGACCAGATAGGGCATGGGTATTTAGCTCAGTGGCACAAGCACCTGCCTGGAAAGTGCAAGGTCACAAGTTCGATTCCCGGTACCAAAAAAAAAGTTGATCAGATATGAGGTCATACAGGAAAACTGGAGGAAAAAAACAAAAAATGTTATAGCCTGTTCTGTGTTAACACTGTTAAAGAAATATAAAAATGAAAGACACAGTCTAAATATATCTTAAAGCTAAGTGCCCCAAACCATGTAGCTATAATTTAAGTCATCCTTATTTCCCTCATAGACTAGTTGTAATCATAAATTACTAAAGATTCATATCAGCATACTTCGCTGACATTTAATCTAATCACTTTATCCAAGTCAGCTTAAACTACCCTGCTTTCCTTAAGAGAATGTTAATGTATATCTTAAAAAAGGTAAAAATACTTCCTCCTTGAAGGTTTATAAATTTCAATACTATCACTGCTATTGAGCAGGATTTTTTTTTACCACTTTCCATATGATGTCTTCTACTTTGCAAAGCGTCCTTTTCTCTGCACAATAAACTACATGTGTGTTTTGCTAGAGATCAACCTTTTCCCATGCTGAACAAGCATTCTGCCACTGAGACACATCCCCAGTGTATGCATAAGTTTTTAAAAATTTATAAATGCATATCATTTTGTCTTTGGTGTCATAAGTGGGACCCAGAGAAAAAGTCTAATAAGCCCTGGAGGATAATCAGGTGCCAGCACCACAGAGCCCACTCACTCAGACCTTGTGGTGAGGCTTAGCATAAATCTCTCTCAAATCTGAGCACCAATCTGCATTTCGAGCTCTCTAACTTTATTATACATATCTGCACAGTATTTATTTGTTGGAGCTTCCCAGTAAGTTACACTTTTTTCCTCTACAGTGAAGATGAGGACTATGTATTGGCTAGGCTCCCAAGGCTTACTAGTCATCTGACGAAAAGCAAAGGGAAAGATGGATTCCACTGGGACTAACAGGCCTGAGTTTGGTGACTTTTGGGAAAAATGAGCAAAATTTACAGCAATAATTTGTAATTGCAGTGGTTACTCTGCAGAACATTCAGTTTAAGACAAAGGTATCCATCTTATCCATCCCTTAAATAAAGAGAATGCTGGATATCTCAAAAACAAGGGAATGGTTTGGTGTTTGGTTGGTTGGTTGGTTGGTTTTTTGAGCCAAGTCTCACTATGTAGTTCAGGTTGGCCTTAAACTCACTAGGTAGCCCAGGCTAGCCTCGAACTCACACCGATCCTTCTCCCTCAGCCTCCTGAGTGGGGATTACTGCCTTTGATTGCTATACAGAGGTTTCCAAAGCACAAAATTGAGACAGAAGGGTAGGGCCTGGCTGGGAAAGGAAGTGTGAGGAGATCCAGGAAGACACGCACAAAACAGTTTCAGAAGCCCTGTACTTGGACTTACCAGGAGAGCTTGGACAGGTTATTGATAGGACGCCTAGACCAGTGCTCAGCCTGATACAACGACATTCACATTGAGTTGTTGCCACTGCGTCTCTCTGGCTTGGTGGGCCACCTTCACGCTGTAGGGTACTTCTTTTCCTTGGCCCAAACTCACGCTGAAGAGCCTATTTTTTTTCCTAGCATGCACAAGACCCAAGGTTCAATCACTCTGCAGAAGGACTGCAGAGGGGGAAATGCTCAGACTCTTGAGAATAGGTAGGGTAATCACTTGGGTGCGGCCCAAGGAACATTTGGGATGAAGAAAACGCTTTCATCTTTATTGTGGAGGTAGTTATATGTGTGTATAAACTCATCAAAGCATATTCAAGGGTACACTTAAAGTGAATACATGCTGTTCTCTGTAATTTATTTCAAATTGGAATCCAGTTGTTTTTCATAAATTAATGACAGCTAGGCATGGTGGTGCAGGTCTATAATCCCAGCACTAGGGAGGCTGAGGAAGGAGAATTGCTGCAAGTTTGAGGCCACCCTGGGCTACACAGTGAGTTCAGAGCCAGCCTGAAGTACATAGTTCTTAGTTCATAGTTCAAATTAATGAGCTTTGTATTATTGTGGCATTTGGCACAAGTTCTAGAGTACAATCCACAAGCTCTCTTTTTATCTGTCCATATGTTTATACCTGTCTATCTACATGTATTTCTGTATAAGTGATATTTTTCTACTGCTGGATAACACTGTTAAAAAATAATCTGTAAAAGAGATTTTTCTTTATTTGTATGTATTTATTTTTATTTTTTGAGTCAGGGTCTCACTCATTGGAATTTGTGGCAGTCCTCCTGCTTCAGCCTCCTGAGTACTGGGATTATAGGCATCTGCCACCATGCCCCTGCAATTTTTTTTAAAATTGCTTTTATACTTCAAGTATTCCTAAGAATTCAAGAAAAATAGAAACTAATTCAAATGTTTTTCAAATCCACATGACTTGGGTAAGCTTTGGTAAATAAACATTGCTGGTTTAGCAAAGAAAAGATATCTTCAGAGTAGTCTGCATTAAATATAGACACTTGAATTTTTCTTTTTTTACCTAGGTTTATTTTCACCTGGTATACTGCCTGTGTGACTCTCTACCCCTCCCGGCCCACCTCAGTAATCTTGTCTCTGTTTGAGAGCTGATGGCTGAAAGACAGGAGTCCCTCTTCAGGTGGGCTAGCTAAAACCAGCTGGGTCTAGGATGGCTGCAAGAGTGACCACCAGACAACCCCTAAATTCATTATTATCCCTGATAAAAGACTGAATAACCCCCAGCTGATAATTGCCATAACTTGTTGATGACCTGTAATTCTTGCATTCTGAGAGGCTGAGGCAGGAGGATCCCAAGTTAGAGCCCAATCTTGGCAATTTAGAAACTTAGAGACCCTGACTCAGAATAAAAAAATAAAAATGGCTGGAAAAGTAGCCCAGTGCAAAGGCCCTGGGTTCAAATTCTGGTACTAGAGGAAAACAGAATACAAAAAACAACCAACTCAAACTATAAAAAGAGAAGAGATAGCACCTAAATTCTTGAAAAAATCTCCACTCATTCCCAGAAAAGACACAAATATTCTTTCCCTTTGTTAACCTATATCTCCTCCTATCTTTTTACCCCAACCCCCATCCCCCAACAGGACTTGAGTCTCTAATTTGAGCCCCTTCTCCCTGCTTTTCCTATACTTGGGCTAAGAATAAGTTTTCATCCATTGCTCAAATGCTGCTCAGATTCATTTATTGGCTTCATGATTCTGAGGGATAGGAACAACACAGTTTGGGTCAAAAACTGGTAATGTTACTAGTAAAAAATAAAAGTTCATGCTAGAAAATTTGTCAAAAAGAAAGATAAATTGATGGTTACCTGCTTAATATATCACACAATTATTTTTTTGAGACAGGGTCTTCCTGTGTAGTTTATGCTGACCTTAAACTCACGAGGTAGCTCATGGCAATCCTCCTGCCTCAGCCTCTCAAGTGCTGGGATACAGATGTCCACCACTATGTGTGTATATCACAAAAATTTTTTTCCATATCCATTTTATTTCAAGGATAAAAAGGAAGAAGAAGGAGGAGGAGGAGGAGGAAAAGGAGAAGGAAAAGGAGAAGGAGAAGAAGGAGAAGGAGAGAAAGAAACTACAACAAAATTTCAAAACACATCAATCTGGGGGCAACAGTGGTACATATGTTGCACATTGTCATCCCCAAATCATTCACCCAGAGCACAACACATCTGCATTCAATTGTCTAAACAATACCAGCAAAAATCTTTCTTTTTAGTAAACTCAGAGAAATCACAAAATTTTTACGAGCAACCCAACATAGTTGTTTAAAATAAACAATTTTTTTAAAATTTAAAAATAAGCAAATTAAACAGATATAGGTAAAATAAAAGCTTATAAACAAACTTTCAAAAATAGTTTCAGAACTTCCTCGGTAATTTACACTCTTAAGGTTATACTAACTCTAATTAAATGATGACTATTCATTGAATATCTAGATCATTTCCAAGAAAGATAAAATACTGAAATGTTAATTGCTGAATATTAGCTCATTTACCTTCGCTTTGAAGGATTTCAGAACATGCTGCCAAGCTGAAGAATGCCACTGTAGCATATTATTTTGAGTTAAAAGTACTTGAAAACAGCAGATTCAAAAAACAAGGTAACTACAAAAAGCCACTCTGACCTTCTAATTTTTTTTAAAAATGCGAGATAAAATTCCCATCTGAAAGATTTTCTCCCTGTGCTAGAAACCAAGTAATAAGTCTTACAGCAAGGACTGAGAGTTGAGGCCAAGAAAATCTGTATAAAATAACCCTTTTCTGTTAAACCAGCCTGTATCTCCCTAGTAATTTCTCCATTCAACTAAGCAGTTCAAGCCCTTGAGACTTTCAAGACTTACAGTTGTTTGTCTAAGTCAACCCTAGCTACATCTTTGGGTCATTTCCTTGTCATGTAAAACATATAATTAAACAAATATATATGTTTTTGATTAGTAGTCTGATTTATGTCAACTTAATTCTCGGATCCAGTCAAAAATCCTTAAAGGGCAGAGATAAAAATTTTGCCTTACCTTCAGCTTCTTACCAGCTAACAAAGACAGATGGTGCTATTAATAGGCTCTGTTTACCAGATTAAGAATTTAAACTAAAAGGATGCATTTACCTATGAAAGTATAAGATGATATATTCATAAAATTTACCAATGTATTCATATAGAATGCCAAGGTGATAGTTCACAATTGTACATTTCCTGATTTTTTCAGTAGAATAAATTCCACTGATAGTTAAAAATTATAATTAGAATATGCTACTAAACTACTAAGTTATAAAGGTAAAGGGAAACAACTATATATAAACATGCACAAAGAAAATAAGATGTATCTTAATAATGAAAAGTATGCAAGATGTGAAGACAATACTTTTATCAAGGAAAAATATGTTTGTCTTATAAGTTAGGATAACTGATTGTTGCAGAAGGAGACCTAGGAAAAGAGTAAGGTAAAACCAACCTAAGTGGACATAGAAATGAGAGAGAGAGAGCAAAAGAGGGAGAGAGAGAGAGACAGAGACAGAGACAGAGAGAGAGAGACAGAGAGAGAATGGGAGACTTACGTGGTCAAGCTACTTAAAATTGAGCGAATTTTCTGAAAAGAATTTTATTTATTTATTTATTTATTTATTTATTTATCTTTTTGAGACAGGGTCTTGCTATGCAGTTCAGGCTGGCCTTGTGCTCACTTTGTAGCCCAGGCTGGTCTCAAACTTGCAATGATCCTCCTGCCTCAGCCTCTAGAGTGCTGGGATTATATGCATGCACCATCATGCCTGGCTTATAACAAGAATTTAATGCTGAGCCAGAACATTAAAAATATATTAATGTAAAAAAAAAAACCTAGAATTTTGTCCTCCCTCTGCTAAAATGACAGTTTCCTGGGGTTCTTGATATGCTTTTCATGAAAGATTATAAAGCTTTTGGGTTTTGGTTTTGTCCCTTAAAGTAATTTACCTAGAAAACAAAGATTCTGTTTTGTTAAAAATAATCTCTCTGTTTCTGCTTCGGGTCGTTGATACACAAGAGAACAGCATCTTCTCCAGTAAGACAGCCTTGGCTGTCTTTTGCTTGCTTTTGTTGTTTTTAACAACTGTGAAACTCTTTGTAGTCGCCTTTGAAGACTTAATTGTCATGTTAGTTAAATGGATAACTAAACATCATTTCACAATGGCTATGATCATGCTTAACCGAATGTTTTAATCTTTTGTGAAATTTTTAACAATTTTCCCCAAATTTAACTCTAGATACTGTCTTCCCCACTCATACTAACTTGAGGATTTTCCTGAGCTCCTGAGAAATCTGAAAATTGTTCTCCCTCCTTAAAGAGAGGGACAGAGACAAAGACAAAAATAGAGAGAGATTAGATTTATTTGATATGTTAAATTACATGAGAAACACTGTCAAGTAAAAAGTAATGCTAACGGGCACAGTGGTACATGCCTGTAATCCTACTTGCTTGGGAGGCTGGGCCAGCAGGACTGCAAGTTTGAACCCAGCTTGGACAATGTTACTTGGTCCTGACTCAAAGTAAAACTGAAAAGGGCTTGGGAGTTTAGATCAGTGGTGAGCACTTGATGGCATATGAGACCCTACATTCAATTTCCAGCAATGAACAAAAAAGTGATGTTTCTCTCCCTTAGGTTATATTTATGCACACTGTATGTGTTATAATGTATGACAAAGATTATATTAACTTCCTAAAAATTGTCAGTCTTCATACCACCACATTACATCAGCTATGATTCTAGTTATCTTAAAAGGTTGTATATCACAGAAATAACCAAATTTTCTTGTCAGTTGTATTGAAATGAATTCTCATGGCCATTTAAGGTCTTTTTTCTTTCTTAAAAGCTTTTGCAAGCAGCTATGATACAAAATTACAAGAAATTCATAAAAGCCTGACAAATACAGGTTTCTGATAAAATTGAACTACTGTTGTTTCCAAACTTATAATGTTACAAATGAGGCCCGTAGGCTTAACAAAAACTTCAGGGAACTCACCACAGCGGTTCGCATATGAGCAGACTTTGGCCCTGCTGCTCCCACAGCACAAAAAGTTCACTGGACACCAGGTGATATCAGCAGAGACCTTAAATACAAACCAGGGAAAATCCTGTGATTAAAACTATATTGAAGCTGGATGTGGTGGTACATGCCTCTAATCCCAGCATTTGGGAGGCTGAGGCAGGAGGATCGTTGCAAGCGCGAGACCAGCCTGGGCTACAAAGTGAGCTCAAGGCCAGCCTGAACTGCATAATGAGACCCTGTCTCAAAAACACAAAAACAAAACAAAACAACAACAAAAAAAACCCTCTATATTGAAAAAAAGAAAAACATTTCTATGTTGGTAAATTCTATGTTGGTAAATCAGGAATTGCAATCCCAAATCTTTTTCTGTTTCTAAATCCATTTTATGCAAGGATAAAACAAAGAAAAAAAAACAACAAAATTTCAAAACACATCAACCAGGGGGAAAAAATGGCACATACATTGCACATTGTCATCCCCAAATCATTCATCCAGGGCACAAGACATCTGCATTCAATTGTCCAAACAATACCAGTACAAATCTTTTTCTTCAGTGAACTCAGAGAAATCAGAGAACACAGAGAAATCTTAACTATATATATAGTTATATGTATAACTATAGTTATACATATAACTATATATATATACATATATTTTTTTCTTTCAGCTTCTCGAACTAATGAAACAATACAATGTTTACACGTGTGTGTCTTATTTATTTCACTAATGAAGATGGTCTCAAGTTGCATTCATTTACCTATAAAAGTCTCTAGTTTATCCTTCTTTATGACTGAGTAGTACTCTGTTGTATAAAAATATCACCTCTTTTTTATTCATTCTTCATTGATGTGCAACCCCAAATCTTTTTTTGTTTTTCTGGTAGTGGGGATCAAACTCATGACCTCACATTTGCCAGGCAGGTGTTTATGCTACTGAGCTAAATCCCTGGCCCTACAACCCCAAATCTTAAGAGACCTAAAAGATCAGGTCAGGTTATTTGACCAGAGTACAGAAACACAATTAATTGATCTATTGATCAATTTAGTTGATTGAATCTTGGATCTTTGTGGACCCTGGTTTTAGGATATTTTTCAAACTCTTGAAATTATCATTGTTGGGAAAGTGACTGTGTCCTGGGGAGCTGCGGCCACCCCAGGGCGGGGAAACCAGAAGCAAGAGGGTCTCCTGAGATCTGCCATGCTGGAACTTAGGGGGCCGAGCCAACCAGTAAGCAGCCTGCTGCCCTGGAAAGTGACTGTGGTCTGGGGAGCTGTGGTCACCCCAGGGCGGAGAAACCAGAAGCAAGAGCGTCTCCTGAGATCCGCGCCATGCTGGAATTTAGGGCGCCAAGCCAACCAGTAAGCAGCCTGCCGCCCTGGAAAGTGATTGTGGTCTGAGGAGCTGCGGCCACCCCAGGGCGGAGAAACCAGAAGCAAGAGCGACTCCTGAACTGTCACACAGGTTCAAATTCCAATGGGACACAATGTGGTGGATGGAACCAATGGTAGTGGAACAGAAAAAGCATGGTAGGACTTCTGAATATGTGTGATAGTTCAAACAATTTTTTTCTTTTTTAACAAAAATGAGATATTATAGTACCCATTGATCATTTTGTGTTATTCGGTTCAGAAAGCCCTGTAATT
>PVJX010016342.1:0-40552 GCA_004027295.1 Dolichotis patagonum | reverse complement strand
TCTCTCTCTAAAACGTCCTTCAGTATTTTTTGTAGGGTTGGATTGGTGGTCACAAATTCTCTCAGTTCCTCTTTTTCATGGAAGCATCTTGCTTCTCCATTAATATCTAGAGAGAGTTTTGCAGGATACATCAGTCTGGGCTGGAGGTTGTTCTCCTTCAGGGCTTGAATTACTTCACTCCAAGCTCTTCTTGACCTCATGGTCTGTGTCGAGGAGTCTGCTGTGATTTTAATGGGTTTTCCTTTATAGGTGACCTGTTTCTTTTCTCTGATGGCTTTTAATATTCTGTTCTTATATTGAATTTGTGGGATCTTGATTATTATGTGTCTAGGTGTAGCTCTGTTTTGGTTGTAGGTGGCTGGAGTTCTGTATGCTTCATACATCTGCATATCATTTCCTTTTTCTATGCTTGGGAAATTTTCCTTAATAATTTCTGTGAATAGCCTTTGCAATTCCTCTGTTTTGACTCCTGCGTCTTCATTCACATGCTTTATTCTTAAGTTATGGATCCTTTTGTCATCTTCTAGTCTTTGCATAGTTACTGCCTGCTTCCTTGTTATTTTTAAGAGATCTTCCCTTTCATGATCACACCTTGCAAGTCTGTGTTCAATTTTTGATAGTCTATCTTTTGGTTTCTTTCAAGCAGTTTTTCCAGCTTTCTATGGAGTCTTTAGTTTCCTGACAATCTCTTTGAATTTGCTTCATGAATTCTCATTTTTTTGTATTCTTCATTAAATGTTTCTCTCCTTTTGTGTTCCTCCATTCTTCTGTCTGTGTCTTCTTGAGAGGTGCCCAGTCTTTCTTTTATTAATGTACTTATCTCTTGTTTAATTTGGATTAATATTTTACTTTGGATCCAGCTTACAATGTCCTGAAGATATCTCTTTATGTCCGCTACCGCTGTGCTTGATGTTACATGTTTGCTGCCCTCAATCTCTTTTGTATTTACCTCTCCTGGATCAGTGTTCTCAGGGTTGGGGACTGGGGTTTTTTTCTTATTTCTCCCTCTTGTCATGTTTTTGGTTCCTTACATAGAAGTGTATAGTGCAATTTCCAGCCCCTCTTCTTGTTGGTTAAAGTTCCTCTAGAGGGCACAGGCTAGGAGCTTCTGCCCTCTGTCTTCCACTATCAGAGATTGAAGTTCAAGCACAGGCAGTGTGCGCTGGCTCCTCCCCTCTGGGACAGTCAATCTTTGCAGGCCTTCACTGCATCAGTGTGCAGCTGTGCTCAGGGAATTAGTTTGCAGCAGCCCACTGAGTCCCAGCATGGGACACGGCCCAATCCAAGCAGATTCCACCAGTCTGCTTGGCAAGGGGAGCAACCAACTGAAACCCTTCTTATGGAGTTAAGGCTGTCCTGCCCAAATCCAACATGTCACCCAATTGGTTTCCCCTTTCCTGTGGGAGGGTCTTATTCCCATCACTCACCACATGTTGATGCCAGTCCCTGAGAACTGCTGGGCTCCCAGACTTCCAACTTCAGCGTGGCTGTGGTGCAAATTTACAGTGCCTCTGGGTGGGTTGTGTGCAGGGCTGGGTCCGGGCAAGCTGTATGAAGGGATGTTTAGCTCTATGCTCTGGCTGCTCAAGCCAGTTGCGTTGGTGCAGTTTGGTCATCAAGTCGCTCTTGGGCAGGAATTCAGGCAGTTTGAGGAGGGTGCCATGCTTGCTGATCTTAGCTTCACTAATGGTAGCCCCGGGACCTCATATTTGAGCATTTTTTTTTTAACTTTAGTTTCTTCTTGGGTTGAGAGAGTCCATCTCTCTCTGTTTGGGTCTCTCCAGGGTGTTAAATTCTGGCATTTAAGCTGTCTCTCTCAGAGAGGATCTCTCTCTTACTACCTACTGGTCTGCTATCTTTGGAAACTCCAGTTCCATATGTTTTAGGAATGATTTCACTAGATCTCTGAGGTATGCTAGTGGTATTTTGATTGGGATTGCATTAAATATGTACAACAATTTTGGGAGAATGGCCATTTTGACAATATTTAGCCTCCCTTTCCATGAACTAGTTGTTACTAGTCTTCCCATTTGATGAGGTCCTCTTTGATTTCTTTTTCAGAGTATTATAATTTTCCCTGAATAGATCTTTTGCTTCTTTTATTAGATTGATTCCTAAGTATTTCATTTTTTTTTGGATATTATTGTGACGGGTGTGGCTTCTCTGATTTCTCTCTCAGTGATTTGGTAAATTAGCAACCCTAGCTATGCTCCTACCACCTCTTTTTGAAGGCCTATATTGTCATTGTTTTGGGCTCTTTGCTATTGTTATTTATTTGTCTTTTTTTGTTTTGTTTTGTGTTTTTCTAGTGATTTGTTTTGTTTTGGTTTGTTTTTCTCTCTAATACAGAAAGAATAGATATACATGTAGATGCTTATACATGCATAGAACTTCTCCTAAACAGTTTATGAGAATCAATTTTATTATGCATGATGAAATAAACAGCTACTTTGAAGAAAAAGAGATATTGTGGTATCTATTGCTGATACTGTATCATCATGCTATGAAATCCAGTAATGCTATTATTCTTTGTTCAGAGTGGTTTTAGTCTGTTTTGTGTTGCTTAATTTCAATATACATGAAGGTATGGACAGCTAATTTGAATGAGAACAAGAGACATTATGGCAGCGAATGTTGATTTTTCTGTTGTCTGGTTTTGAAGGCCTATAATGGCTTTATCACTCTGTTCAGAGTTTAATACTATTTTGTTTTATATGGATTCATTGTGTGTGAACAACTCTTTGGAAGAAAACAAAAGACATTACGGTAGCCATGGTAGATATCCTCTTATCTTGCTTTGAAATCTGTGTCACTTACATTGTTTTCTTCTGATCTACTTTGTTCTGTTTTGTTATGTTTAATTTTACCCTCTTTAAATTAAAAAAAACACAATTATTATTTTGATTTAGTCCCAAGACTTCTGTTATCCCTATTTTCAGGATGGGCAAGTATGAGACTTTGAGAAAACACACACCAGATAGAAAACCTCATCTCTCAGATGGCCCTGTCCTATAGAGTTGTTACTAGTCATATGCAGCTATTGAACACTTGTAATTTTGAAAGATATTAATTGAGATATACTGTAAGTACAAAAATATGCAGCAGATTTTGTAGACTTAGTCTTAAGTAAATAATATAAAAACTTCATGATCTCTTAAAATGATAATACATATTGTGGTGTCAATAGGAATAAATACTGACAAATATGTCATTACAGTTTTATTTTTGTGTGAGTGGTATATAATGTACTTACATAAACTAATACAGTTATGAGGTCACTAGGCCATATATTCTTTAAAATTTTTTATTAGTACATGTCTGCAGTACATGCTTATGTTTCTTGTGTGGAATTTGTACATGTACATACACATTTTAATTCCTTTTTTTCTTTTCTTTTTTGTTCCTTTCTTCCACCATTCCTTCATCTAATTGATCCTCTTTTCATTTGAGATCTCTCTACTTCTTGCTATCTATCTTTCATTTTGCTTTTTATTTAAAATTTGAGTTTCTCATATAAGAGAAATCATGCACTATTTAAGTTTCTATATGATTTATTTCATTTAACATTATGCTTTCAAGATGTATCTGTTTTCTTATTCACATTTATCTTTCTTTATGGCACAGTAATACTTCATTGTATGAACATACCACATTTTCTTTATCCATTCATCTGTTGGTGAACATATAGATTGCTATTATGAATTATGCTGCAGTCCTATGGGGTCACCAATGGATATGTTGTCCCTCTGATGGAAATGTCACTATGGTTTTCCTACACAGTATCAACTTGTGGGTCTTTGAGACCCCAAAACAGTTTAGCTCTGGAGGCTGCATCTGGATACTCTGTGACCATTAACATGGAACAAAATGAATATACTGAATTATTTCATAAATGCTATGATTAAATACAATGAGAAAAAGAGAAAGAAAATCAAGAGGCTGAGGAATATTCAAAGAAGGTAAAAAGTAAAATTTAAAATATGATTGGTTTTAAGGCTAAGCTCTACAACAAACAGCTTCATGCTGAGAAAATAACAATAAAAAAGGCTATAAGATGAATGAAAAAAGAAGCATAAAAAACATAAAAATCCAAAAATGATGAAAAGACTCACTAAGGAGAAATACCTGCCTATCATTTTCTGAGAGAAGAACAGTCTTAATCTAAACTACCTTTCAGTATGATTAAGTAGAAACAGCAACATGAAAGGAAAATGGGAAGTTCTTCTTCCCAAAGGTTGTATCCAGGAAGAAACAGGAATATTAAAAGTTACTCAGACAGGAAATAAAAATGATTAAAATATACATGTATATGTACCAATTCCCTGAGATGAGTGTAATTATTATGTATTGCAAACATATACTGATAAAAAAGAAAAAAAAAGTTATTCAAACAGGAGAGAAAAAAGAAAGGCACAGAGAAAGATGGTTACTAAAGTCTGCTTTGCTGGAGATGGCTTTATGAGAAAACCACTAAATATGAAAGATTCACTAGGTCAATGAGCTTACATCTCAACAAGTCCCATATAACATATCTTGAGCTGAAACCCATCTTTTCCTGTCAATACTCGGTGTAAAAAAAATCCCTCACTCATACTGTATACAACCTAGAGATTCATGACTTCAACACTGTATAAAACACCACACTCACAATTTAAAGGAGTTTATTTTGGCTCACAATTTCAGAAATATCAGTCCATGTTTGCTAGGCTTAAACTCAGAAACCATAAGGAGGATGGACCTGCAGGAGGAAAGCTGTTTTACCCATGGCAGCGACAAAGTAGGTAGAAGGGAGGAGCCAGGGAGCAAGATACATTCTTTCAGGTCATGCTCCCCAGTTAAAGCTTCTAATCAGGCCCGGTGTGCAGCTAAGTATCTGCTGCTCCAGGTGGTCCTTAGATTTGTGGCCTTCCAACATATCTGAATATATTAACCTATTTAAATACCACCCCAAAAGTGTGCTTCCCTAGTCAGACCACCCTGTCAACCCTTTTCCTAGCTACACCACTAGGCCCACCTCCTGCCAGCACACTGAGCTACTAAACTCATTATAGATGACCCCACTGAGGTGGTAGAACCTTCATGCGCCAATTACCTTCCAAAAGACCCAGGTCTGAACACAGGAGGCCTTTGGGATACTTTCTAGGTCTAAACAGTTACCAAAGCTAACATCACTGAGGTAAATATGAACAAATTGGTACTGTGATACAAGGACATAAGAACATTTGGGGTGAATGTGCCCAAATGATTAACAATACTAAAAATGATGGATGTGTAAATTCAGTTTTATCTACTAGACTGAAGTTTCATATAAGTAACCCCTTAAAATTATTGAACACTACAAATCAGTAAAGAAAACCACCATGATTGCAATGTTCTGAGTACTACCAAATAGCCTTGCCTGCCTTCAAATACAAAAGAACTACATATTAAGCCATTAAAATGGTCCAGTTTTACAAAAGGGCACTATGTAGCACATGACTGTGTTCTGAACATGTTGGGTTCAATTATATAATTAAAATTAATTTCATCCATTTCTTTTTACTTTTTAAAACATGGATCCTAGAGAACTTAGAATTACTAATATAGATGCATCACTGTTAGTGTTAGACATTTCTGCTCTTGAGACTGATTGTGAGGGCTGAAGATTAGGGGAGATGCCATCTTCAAGAACACATTTCACTAAGTGAGCTAATAAATCTCTTTGAATCACTTGCTCATCATAATGTTTACAATTTAATTTTAATGACCACAGGAGGGAACTTTGGATTTTACTTATCAATGTTTTAAGCTGGTAATTGGTTTCCATCTCAGATGAACCTAATTCTCCTTGACTGGAAGCTGAGAGGCTTTCTCTTCCTCCATGTGGTGTTAATGGCTTAAAGAACAACAGAGCTTTAGCACTGAAGATGTGAATTTCAGCTTCCTTAGCTAGCTGTGTGACCTTAGGAAACCAGTTTGCCTTGTGAAGCCTTAGTTTTTATTTTAAAAATGTTCCATTAATATTTGAGGAGCTGGCTGTCTCTATCTTCTGGCTGTACTCTTCATCCTTCTCTACCATGTTCTCTGCTCTGGAGGATCAGCCTATCCAACATTCAATGGGCTTCTGGTTTCTGGTTGAGTTTAGACAATGGAGTCACATCCTTAGAACATCAGAATTTGGAGAGAGAAAATATGCCAATATTTTTGGGGGATGAGCACAGATGTTTATATCCCATGTTACTGTTCACAGAGTGACTTCACTGAGATTGAGGGGATCAGTACCAGGTAGATGAGATATCCATTCTGAAGATGTTCCAGTGCTTGCTCAATAGTTGCTCAGATAGCTATGAGGGCACAAAGGGATTATTATTCAGTAGCTCAACAATGTGCCTCCTGACACAACAAAAGTCTAAGTCCCAATCTATCTACAGCAGAGTTGAGTGTTAAACTCCAAGCTACATATCACCACTTGCTAAAGGGAAAATTTCAGGCCCCTTGGTGATGGTATACTCTGCTGGATCACTTGAAGAAGGTGATTTTTTATTTATTCTCATAAAATAGAGACATTTTATACATGTGTTTACCTTTCATGCTCTTCTAATATCAGACTGCCTTATCTATCATAATGGTCTCCCAAAATCACTATGACCAGGTGTCAAATTTCTAGCAAAAATATACCATAGTTATTTCTTGTCCTTGAAATTCGCTGGCCTTGTTGTAGGCCACATGATGTGGAAATAACTACTTCAAATAAAATGGCTCAGGTAGGAAGATAGTAGAAAAGCAGCATTCTACAAATTTAGAACGCTCGTATGGCATGTATATCTTAATGCTCACAACGTGGTGTCACACCTTATATCTAGAATGCCCAAGTCTTGGAAGCAAAAGTGGAGATGGGAGTGGTCTGCCTTACAAATACACCAAATATCCCATGAGAAAAGCTGGAAATGTTAATGCTCAGAGAAAAGAATGCTGCTAGGTGACACAAGCATGGACACAGTGAACTAGAAACTGTAACTAATCCTGATCATTTTGAGTCCTTTGTATTGCTGAAATATCGTATATAAAGAAGTCACTATATTCAAGGGGATCATTGATACTAATTACCAAGGGAAAATTTGTTTACTGCTACACACTGGTAAACAGAACTGAAAGGACTCCCTGTGGGCTTTTAGCACCCTGCCAATAGTCCTGTTCAGTGGACTGCAGCAATTCAATCTGCAGAAATACTTTCTAGAAGTACAAAAGGCTAATAAATATATCAACTTCTTTAACCACTGGAGAAATGAAAATCAAAACCACAGCAAGATTCTACCTCACCTGTTCAGAATAGTGATCATTAAGGAAATAAAACACCATTAATGTTGATGAGGGTGTTGTAGCAAAGGAATCCTCCTATCCTGCTGGTGGTAACCCTTCTACATGGGCAAAGGAATCCTTTCATAGCCATTATGGAAATCCATCTGGGGAGTTCTTCAAAAAACTGTAGGTAGAACTACCAAGTGATCTAGATCAAATGATCCAGCTTTACCACTCCTAATATATAGCCCCCAAGTAAAGTCAGAAATATTGGTATACTATTTTTTGTGGCAAAATTCAGAATAGCTAAGCTTTGGAAACAACATGGGTGCCTATTGGCCTATGAACAGATGAAGAAAATGTGATAGGAATGAAATCATGTCACATATAGGACAATGGACAGCACTGGAGATCATTACATTAAGCAATATAAAAAAGACTCAAAAGGACAAGTATCACATGTGTTCTCTCACATGAAATTTCAAAAACTATCAGAATAAAAACCAAAATGACAGAAAGTAGAAGTGGGGGAATGCAGAGTCAAAGGCAGTATTGGGGGATGGAAATCCAAATATACTGTATGCATGCACATATCTACCAAAATGAAAATCATTAATGTGTATAATTAATATGCAGTAATACAAAAGAAAAAAAGAAATATCCTCCAAGCATTTACATCATTTAGGAATGAAATTGGGACCATTTATCAGAGAAAAATAACACCCAGCTCTGAAGTAGGCAAATAGTAAAGAGAGCGTGGAACAGTGGATGAGGGAGTCTGGCTACCATGCTTTTCAGTTTAGGCCTTATGCTCAATTGTACAAGCTACAGGAAAAAAGTTATAATATACCTCAACTAGTTATCCCTATTTACTTTTTAATCTTTTATGAAAAGATGGTAGTTGCTCATGTTTTAGGTTTCCATTGAGATGACTCAATTGACATCTCATCTTTTTTATGCTTTGTGATTCATTTATTCAGAGGGTGAAAGCGTGTGACAGTGAGCCACATTTTTAGTTGTGCTTAGAATGTGTTCTCTCTCACATTGTCCTCTGGAAAGTGAAGCTTCTTGTTCTTTCTTAGAATCCTGGATCCTATAAATTATCAGTATTATTAAGCCATGCACAGCCAAGTGGTGCCCAATTTGAGGCTTTGAATAGCTAGCCGTGTAAGTTGACTTTCTGTGCATTTGTATCAAGGAAGATTCAGTTCAGGTTGATATCCTGGGAACTAAAGAGGCTCTCACTTATATCTATGGGTTCAAAGTGGCATTTTGCTGTTGTAGCTTGTATCATGTATTGTTTCAAATTAGTGTTGAAACTGGGAAGGCAAGAGTTTGGGTTGCATATTATTCCTTAGTTCATATCTTTTCTGGTTCCAGTTACCCATCAGAGTTCGGTTAGATGGAAATTCTCATTAGTAGTTCATCTCCATCCATACTGGAAAAATTTGGGCATATCACCCCAATCTGTCCACTCTTCACCATGGCCCTCTACATTAGTGAGACTTCCGTAGTGTGGGTTTGGGAGGAAATGGACAATGTTCTGTCTCTGGACAAATTCTGAGCAGCAGAGACACTGAGAGGCAGCCATGTCAGACTAGATGAGAGCAATTTAAAAAATCCTTGGTGTCAGGAACATGCAGGATGCAACCCAACCTCTTTTGTATTCAGTGCCACTCTGCTCTTTACTCCCAGAGCTTTCCTGTCTTCCCTGTATACTGGTGACTCTACATCTCATCTTAGTTTGGCATTTAAAAAAAACTGAATTAAAGATAGGAAGAGATGCAGAGAAAAGAGGCACTCAGGGAGGCATGAACTGCACTGTAGGTTTTCTGTGTCCCTCCCAGATCCACTTTTCATAGTTTCCTACCCCACTGTGTGCCCAACAGGCTCACCTCATGGATTGCCCTAGTGCAATATCTCATCCTTTTGTTCCAATTGTGAGGAGCCACTGGAGGTGGAGAAAGTGAATGGTAAGGATCAGAGGGCAGGTGCACAATGATTTCAGAGTATTTACTTCCCTGGTTTTCTTCCTACTACATTACAAGGGTTGGTTGATTCACTCTGTGGAAAGTCATGGTTTCCGTTGCCATCTGCAGCCCTCTTGAGCCTTTGGCCCTGCTGTTAGACATAGTCATTCCAGCAATCTTTATAGGGTGACTTTAAACTCTGCTATTATCCTAATTTCTGTCCCTGCCTTGCTGGGTATTATGAGTATTGAAGACAATGAATACAAATCACTCAGTACAATGACTAGCATTTGGTAAATACTCAGAATGATATATTTTTTCCCCAAATCCTTTTAAATTCTAAGTTCAAATGATTGCTTAAAGGATCCATACTTTTTAAGTAAATAAATGAGTTACTGTATGGAAATGTAAATTGCTATGTAAATGCACAGTATAAATATATTAGGATCCCTGAACACTAAATGTATTATTTTTTTAAAAAAAACATTGTCTTGCCTTATTGAGATGCAATTAAGTTTTTTTAAGAACTGGAGTAGGGTAGAAACTTTAACTGCAGTTTTCCACGCAAATCTCATTGAATTAAAACTGTATATCTCTTTCAGGTTCTAGGTCTTTGGTTTTAGATTTCCCTTTCCCATTTCTTCTTTCTAGCTCACTGAAGCATGGATATCAAGAGAGTAGATGGAGTAGCAATAATTTCTCTGTCTCATTGTAGAAAATAAAGCAAAAAGCAATTTAAAAAGGCATCTTGAAATGTGAAAACTATAAAGTCTGCACTGTTGCTTTCAATTTTATCTCTGACTTAGGGAAAGAAATGTGAGGCAAGGCAAACAGAAGTGGATTCTTCTTCTGCCAGGACATCATATTTCATAAGTCATCATTCCAAGGAGGGCTTGCCTGGAAGGGTGGAGAACTGCATGAACATATAAGCCCTGTATTTTTATTTCCATGTGACTGTTGGGGCACCTCATACTCTATTCCATTTGTTACTCCAGTTTAATGACATTTACCACCTTTCTTGTATCCCATGCTGTTTTAATTTTTTTCAAAGGCAGTATTTGGAAGTCTTTATCTGATCAAAGACATTTAGCACTTGCTCATTAAAAACCTGGATGCAGCATAGTCCTCAGGAGTGCAGAGATTCTAGAGCATAGTGGTTTGAAATTACAATTTATATACCTGGATTCAATCCCTGGGTTCCTCACTTCTCAAGCCATTACCTCAGCTTCAATTTCCTTCTTTGAAAAATAGTATTGTATATTACTGGGACAATCAAGTACAGCCATAACTAAGCAAACCCTTTATAAAGTGTCAAGCACTGCACTGATATAAGGGATGATATTATTTCCAAGCTAACAATATTCTGTAAATGAGTTTGACTTTCATAAAATCATATTCATCTTGAAATAAGAACCAAAAACACTTAGTAATCAAATATGCCATATGATTGCATTACCTACAAAGGCAAGTCTTCTGATTGAATGAAAAAATATACAGGAAAGTCTGGCCTATAGTAAGATAAGGCAACATAAGGTAAACGAACAGATGTTTGCTTATTTCTTTAGTACAGCATGAAAAATGCAGATTACTCAAAGCAGATTATTTTTGAGGACATTAACCATAATTTTAACATCTTTTCTTCCAGAAAAATTCCAGTGATAAGGCAGCAGATGATAGAAACAATAAACTGGCCTTTTAAACATAACTTTTACTTACATTATAGTTTGAAGGCAGAACAAGTTCTGTTATTGTTATCCTGATATTGCATGTACAGAAACTGAGGTTCTCAGTAATTACACTTCTAACTCTCCCAAATTTATACATTTTTGTATAACTTCTTGATGTTGACTATGACCTTTCTCCAAATACAGTAGAGGTCAAGCACAGTGACTGGCTATTGGCTTCCATTTCCTAGTTATGGGTTGTAGTCAGCCTATAAGGTCTTTCTTGGGATTCAGCGACTCATATTAGGGATTATGGCAATTAGAGGATGACTGATCCTGAAGATGAAGGCTGTTCAGGCTCATTTCTAAGAAGATGGTGGTGAGATAATATTATAGGTTAGGTAAACATAAAATGGAATGTTAGTGTAATTTAAGTGACCAATGGAAAAGAGGAGATGGGAGGTCAGGATATAAAATTGTTATAGCATCATCATTATAATGCTGGCCAGGAGAGGATTCAGGGTATTTCTGTGGCTTTCTCATGCAGTAATGAAGGACATTCCTTAATACATTTGAGTGTCTTTCAGATCTTGAATTCAGAAGGACCTCAGAATTCTTCCAACCATTGTCTGCATTTTATAATAGTAATTCCTAAAGCCATGTAGCTATCTAGTTTGGTATACAAGAGCTTTAGTTATTTCACAAATGCTTTTGTAGCACCTACTATTTGCCAGGAACTGTTGCTGGGGCTTACAATTATTCATTTATCCCTCCTAATAATCTTAAGAGAGTATGAGTTCCTCAGTCTCTTGGTTATAATTCTGAATTTCAAGAAATTTTGAAAAAGTTTTTATATCATGTAAATTAGTGCAAACTCATTTGATGTCAAAACTTTTTCTGAATGGACATACGTTTCCTTATTATCTTTAGCCCACATGAAATTAGTAGACATAAATTTTACTTCAAAACATTGATGTGCAAATCTCTACTGGGAGTATTACAGAATAGTTACTCTGATCTCATACTTTTCAAAAGTCCAAAGTTTATAAATTTCAAGTCTATAAATTTATATATATATAAAATATACATAATATAATATATATAATATAATATATATATTATATAATATATATTATATATATATTCTATTTTGAAGATTAAAAAATCAAGGCAAAGTGATTGCAAACCTTGTGCAAGGGTACACACAGCATTTCTGGGATTCTAAACTAGAATGCTTGTATGTAAAATCTGTATTTTTTAATCCATCTTGGGCTTAATCCTCATCACAAAGTATTCTGATGTGATCAAACATGCATCAAGGCTGCTTTTCATCAGTCCGTTCAAATACTCTGTGTATACATGATAGCATATCAATTCATAAATCCCTTAGTCTCACCCACTCCAGTCTCACCTGCAGTTTTTCCATTACCTCTTGTATCCACCAATTTATTTACCGCTGAGAAGCTGGAGTAATTTTTGGGAATGCAAATTTCATTCATATCACTTGTTCTGTATCAACTATTTGTATTGTGTTTTTAAGCATGAAATTCCTATGTTATGGTAGCAATTATTGATTTCCTAGTGTCTGGTTTCAAAGGCCTATAAGGCTCTCTTTCTTTTGTTTTGATTGCTTTTATGCTATTTTGATTTGTATTAACTTATTGGGTGTGAAGGTATGGACAACTATTTTGAAGAAAACAAGAGACATTATGGCAGCCACTACTGATTTCCTATTGCCTTTTTCTGAAATCCTGCATTATTTGTATTGTTTTGCTCTGGTATGCTTTGTTCAGTTTTGTTCTCTGTAAAATGAACAAACAAACAAATGCAATTCTTCTATTTGGCATGGTTTAACAATGACTAACTCTAGTTTCAGTTCATACCACACTTCTCCAAACTTTCTGATTCTAGGCACTCTGGTCTTGCCTACATTGTGATACTTCTTGCTACAGAGTCCTTGCACATGCTGTCTCTACTGGGAAAACTATTCTTATAATTCTACCTGTGTCTTGCCTGTTGATTTCCAGTTTACATTTTGACACCCAGTTCATAGTTGTTTCCACAGGAATGTAATTTTGATTCATTATAATAATCATAGTTTCTTTTTTACATTTTGTTGTGTGATTTTTACATGAATGCCTGAATTTCATCAATAGTGTGAGCTTGATGAAGGCAGGAATTGTTTCTATGTATGTTCACTGTTGTGATTCTGTATCTTTGGCAGCAGTCATTCAGAAAGAGACAGGTACACATTTGTCAACTAAAATGAAAAAATAGCTTTTGGAAAGATTCATTGTTTACTCCATCATTTCACTGAGGTAGCTGTAGAGCTTTTTCATATCTATGTATGCAGTAATGGGCAGAGTTGATGCTACCCTCTTCTTGAGTATCATTGAGTTGTACTTTGAGATTTTCTTTAAACATTAACAACTATCTGAAAGATTTCACACTTTAATGTCAACAGGGAAAGTTTCTGAGAGCCTTCTTTGCTTTCTCTTACTGACAGAATGGGCAAGTGAAATGAGCCAATAGCGCAGAGGTTGTATACTTCTGTCTTGGAAACCTAGATGGCAGATCAAGTTGTATTAAAGTGCTCAGGTGAAGGCAGTATTATTACTCCCTAATAAGAGTAACACTGTACACCTCTGTGCCTTATTGAATGTAGCATGCTGGAATTCTTTGAAGGAAGTAGGGCTGCCATTTTGTTTCTACCACAAGCATATTTTCCAGGTTATTCATCAGTCTATAGAAACCTGTCCCATAAAAGCTTACTATATACTTGAAATGATCAGATTTTCCAATGTGCTGTCCTAAATGCTCTCTTTTCTGTAGAGCTCATTCCTTCCAATAAAAGGCAAAGCAGATTTTGTTTGCTGGTTTGTCAAATGCAGTGATCCATTACAGAATTTATGGGTAATTGCTAGAGTAATCTCACCTCATTGGTTTCCAACAAAGCCTCCCATATTGACATCTCAAAAATTGAAAATTAAATGTGATATAAAAGCTATTAACTAAATCTGAGTGTCTCACAGAAGGGTTTTAAATTAATATTTAGAATTATTGAGTGTTTTTTTCTTGTGCTTTTTTGAATATATATTGAGAATTTTCTTCTCTCAGAATGTATTTTGGGGAACCATATTTGTCCTACTTTATTTCTAACAATTTTATTTTCTTCAATTTTGTATTTTCTGTCACATAATTATAGATAATAGGTAAACATATTGTCTTGAGGAACTAATTTTCTGTATAATTACCAAATGACTTCCTTAGCCCCTCCTTTCTCTTCTACTTGGTTTCTCTTTAATCCTTCTGGTCATTTTTCAATAGAACTTCTTCAGCATCCTGGGAGGATCCAGCCAGTTCTTTGCTTTCTTAACATGACCCTTTCTTTATCATGTCCCTCCTTGATTTTCTGGGCCCAGCCACCCAGAATGTCGCTTCTTTCTCCTCCCCAACCTTTACTATGCTCTCAGATAATACTGCATTCTAAGGAATGTTCCAAACTAAACAAATGTTTAGGCCAGGGATATAGCCCAGTGGCACAGCATCTGCCTGGTAAAAGTAAGGTCAAGAGTTTGAGTCCTAGTCTAAAAAGAAACAAACCAATGACAACAACAACAACAACGCACAAAAAAGCCAAGTATTTAAATAGTGCTATATGTCCCATTAAAGAGGATGTAAGTGTGGACAGTATTTAAATGTCAGTCTGGTAGAATATGTGTGTATACTTGCTCATAATTACTGCAACTTGGTGATTGTGAATATTGTTTATGGTGCCATAAAGGGTTTGAGTGTTGGCTGTGTGATTCATAAACTATGTAACTTTTTTTTATAATGGGATTATACCAGGGCCTTTCCACTTTAAAAAAAATTTTTTATCGCCATCCCTTTTTAGAGTTTTTTTTTCTTTTGAGAAAAAGTCTCACTAAATTGCTAAATTACTCAGGTTGGGTTTGAACTTGTAATCCTCCTGATCCCAAAGGATTATAGGTGTTACTACTGTGCCCAACTTATATTTAAAGTTATGACAACTTATATTTAAAGTTATGACACCTCAGTTTTCTAACATATAAAAATGGGAACAATTTCCTTATGTGAGATTGAGGGATTTAGTGAGTTACTGCATATGTAGTGGTCACAGCAGAGTTTGGCATAGAAAAAAATCTCTGTTGTTACTTACTGATAGACTTAAGCTCTAACCCTTACACCAACATTTTCTTAAGGCTTTGGCTTTCTTGTTTTATAAGGTGACAGAGAAAAACAAACACAGAATTTGAATGCAGAGCGTTGAAACTCCACCATTTATTACTGTGTTATTTGAGAAAAATTAATTAACTTTTTGGAGCATCTGTGTTCCTATCTTTGAAAATCATCTGTCCTCAGCAGCTACACAGATGCCAGCCTGCCTTCATCAGTCAGAAGCCCAGGAATGTAGATAACTTCTAAAACCTGCGAAGGTCAAAGAAATATATTTTCTCTTAGAGTTTCCAGAAAGAAATGAAGCTTTGTCAAAACCTTGATTATAGCCCAGAAGAACTGTAGAACTAAAGGAAATAAATTTGAGCTTCACAATTCTGAATTGTTTAACTGTAACACAATAAATTTGTCTTGTTTTGAAGTGTTAAGATTATGGAAATTTTTAGCAATAGTCACAGAAAGCAAATATTTCTGATGTGTGTTAATAAATAGTGCTATTATGAGTAGTCAGTACATTAAATCAGGAAAATAACCCAGAAATATATCTAGAATCTAGTAAACGCTAACAAGCTATGTTAGCTTCACATTATTCTGTTTTTTTGACTGTATCATTTTTTTCTTTTCACATTTTCCATTAACCTTTTTCTATTTCATTATGTTTATGTTATTGTATCATTATTTGTACTATAACTCTTTTCAGCCATTACCAACTGTTTTTAAAAAATTTTTTGAGGTGTGCAGTAATTTAGTTTAGCAGGTATGCATAAGCAACACACAGGATGAAAGAAAGGTTTGTCATTTTCCCACAGTTGGCAATTTTATCCATGTATACTGAGAAAAGGAAATCTGATGAAGTCACGCAGCATATTGGTTAAGGCTGTTCATAAGGCACCGGAGCTGGAAAGATCTTGGGACACATCAACCATGTGGTGTTGGGGGTATTTCTAAGTTTTCTGAATCTTAACTTTTTTCTTTGTGAAGCAATTTGACACGTATATTTCTGTTTGTTGTGCAGGTGAAATAGTACAAATATAGTCCTTAGTATAGTGCTAGGAATAAAGCAAAAGCTCATTATTGATTAAGAGGTATTATTGTTAATATTGATATTGTCATTGCCTTTGCTTATTTCCTTTGGATTTTGAATTAAGGTGGTTGAGTGTAGAGATGGCAGAGCTTTGGTGTGTTGTCTGCATTGAGCACATTTTATCTTATGAATATTACATAGTTTTGGGAACAGGCATGCTCTTGTTGCTGAAAGACTGTGACAGACAAATGGAGGGTAGAGAGTAAAGATGCCTTTTAAAGCAGGCACAAAAACATAGACTTGAATAAAATATTTAACTGTTTGTTACAGCATCTGGACAGATTTCAAACTGACATCAAAGAACAAAAAAGAAATACAATTTGACGAGTGTTGGATTGTCATGGCATTTTTGTTGCAGTCAGCAAAATTTTCAGTTTCTACTAATACTGTATTTCCTTTGATTATTTCTGGATCCAGTGTTGAAATTTTTAAAAGATCATATTATTTATATTGATTCATTCTTTAAATTGAAGATGTATTGTTTAGTTGATGGCGTGGTTGCTTTGAAACCCAAACTAGGGATCTGTGTTGAAATTATGCCCATATGTAGTCTTTTTATTGCTATTGGCCCATGTTCATTTATTTAAAAGTTATTTGTCTTTCAGAGTGCCAGCTATACAAATGGTATTGCTGAAAAAGTCATGCTTGACATTTCTGTGATGCCATTAGTTATATTGATCTTTATTATTTCTTTCCTGAGTTTGTTACTATTCATTGTTTTGGAAATTGATTTTGTAGAGACTAATTTTGTGAAGAATGGGGAAATGCAGGGCTTCCAAATTTTTTCACAGCCATTGATTATTATGACACTATAATCTTCACTGGAAATGATGTTACAATAGTTCCTAAGTTTATGAATATTTTGTATTTCTCTTGCTTGGAAAGGTGGAATTATTTACTAACACAGATTGTGTGAGGGTAGTGACACTTGTTTGATGGTCTAATCTGTGTCACAGGAATTGTTTGTCCTCCTTTCTCCCTTCTTGACTATTTAATATGGTTAACTTCCTTCCAGTCATGAAACTTTATGACTTTACTCTTTCTGTGATTTTAAAGAACATATTGCAAAGGATAGAAAAAGGCAATGGAGGCTCTTTAGGAGAAATGTGAAACTATGCATCCCTTTTAGCCTTTTTGATCCTTATTTTCATATTTTTAAAATAATTACCTTTCCATTTCCTGGAGATTATGTGTGCAAAAATAGTAGACTAAATATACAAAGAAAAGAATGGATTAAGTAGTATTTTCAAGTTACCACCTAGGTCAGGACTGCTACACTTGAAAGAACATGTTTGCTTCCTCAGTAGTTGTTCGAGTAGTGCTGCTGGAAATACCCAGAAGCCATAGTTTCTCTGGGACACATATGATGGGAGGGAGAAGCATGTGTTTCCAGAGCAGTGGGCTAGCCCTGACTACAGTCTTAGGTCATTTCTTGGAAGTGAGAGGTAAATGTTTATCAGTCCTTTGTTATGGTCTGAATGATTGTGCTCCTCTACTCCTACCCCTGCTAAAATTCCTATTTTGAGGTCCTAACTCCCAAGATGATATCAGGAGTGACTTTGAGAGGTGATTAGATAATGAAGGGAACCCTTATGAATATGGTTACTGTTATTTTTATACAAAAGATGCCCCAGAGAGCTACCTTGCCTCTTCCACCATGTGAGGATAGAGTGATCAGGCAACATCGATGAACCAGACAGATGGCAGTTAACAGATTTCAAATTGTGATGCCTTTATCTTAGACTTCTTATTCCTCAGAACTATGAGACAAAAAATTTCTATTGTTTTATTTTA
This sequence comes from Dolichotis patagonum, assembly GCA_004027295.1. Lineage (NCBI taxonomy): Eukaryota > Metazoa > Chordata > Mammalia > Rodentia > Caviidae > Dolichotis > Dolichotis patagonum. Next base: position 22,565 of record PVJX010016342.1, on the reverse strand, counting down.
TTTTATTTTATTTTAGAGAATAAAACAGAAGAAAGAAAAACAAAACCAAAGAGAACAAAGCAGATCAGAGAAAAACATTGCCAATAACACAGGATTTCAGAAAAAGAAAACAGAAAATCAACAGTGGCTACCATAATGTCTCTTGTTTTCTTCAAAACAGTTGTCCATACCTTCACACACAATAAGTTAATATAAATCAAAATAGTATAAAAGCAATCAAAACAAAAGAATAAGAGCCTTAAGGGTTTTCAGGACCAGACACTAGGAAATTTATAATGGATACCGTAATGTCTCTTGTTTTCTTCAAAACAGGTGTTCATACCTTCATACATATTGAAATCAAATAATTAAAAACAGACTAAAACCAATCAAAACCAAGAATAGAAGCATTAGTGGATTTCAAATCAAAATGATAGGAAATCTTCAATGGCTACCATGATGTCTCATTTTCTTTACTGTAGTTGTTCATACTATCACACATAATAAAATCAGTTTTTATAAACCCTTTATGTGAAGTTCTAGGTATATATAAGCCTATAGATTTACATCTATCATTTCTGTATTAGAGGGAAAGACAAAACAGCAAATAAATAACTATAACTAAGAGCCCAAAACAATAACAATGTAGGTTTTCAAAACAAAGTGGTAGGAACATATCAATTTTTTTATTGGTACAGGGGATTGAACTCACGGCCACGCGCTTGCAAGGCAGGCACTTATGCCCACTGAGCTAAATCCCCAGCCCCAATTTTGTTGTTTTGCATATTTATCTTCAAAAGTCTTACTTGAATTACTATAGTCATGCCAAATTGATCTAATCCTACAGATGTTAATTGTTTTGTGCCAAGAACCATTAGAATTAGTAGTACAATCATCTTAGTAATCTTAAATGTATATATACATATTTATAACTTAATTCTTTTCTTTCTTTTCTCCTTTTCCCTGTCTGAGTTATTTTTTCCTCTTTGAGCAGGTCCTTACCCTTTCATAATATTTATTGAAGATTTTATATCTTATTTACTCTTTCAGTTTCTTGCACTAGGGAGAAAATATGAAATTTACACATGAGTTTGATCTATTTCACTTATGAGTATTGTCTCAAGTCACTTCCACTTATCTATAAAAGCCTCAATGTGGTCTTTCTTTATAGCTAAGTAGTATTCTATGGTATAGAAATATCACATCTTTTTTATCTATTCCTCAATTGATGTGCATTTGGTTTGTTTCCAAGATTTAGCTATAACAAATTGTGCTGCTATAAACATGGGTGCACACATATCACTGTGGTATGATGTTTTCAGTTCTTCTGGGAATATGCCCAGAGTGGAGGAGCTGGGTCAAATGGGACCTCCAATCTGAGGTTTTTGAGGAAGCTCCACACTGATTTCCACAGTGGTTGCACCAGTGTACACTCCCACCAACAGTGCAGAAGTGTTCCTTTCCCCCTACAGCCTCTCCAGGATTTGTTATTCATGTTTTTCTTGATCCTGGATATTCTTTCTGGAGTGAGATGCAATCTCAGTGTTGTTTTAATTTGCATTTCTCTAATGACCGATGATGTTGAACATTTTAAAATATATTTATTTGCCATTTGTATTTCTTCATCTGAGAAGAGTGTATTCATCTCAGATGCCTGTTTTTGGATTGGGTCTTTGAATTTCAGGGCACTGATTATTTAAAAATTCTTTATATGTTCTAAATAGAACTCCTTTGTCTGGGGGACAGTTGACTAAGATTTTTCCCCAATTCATGGATTTTTCTCTTCACTCTGCTGGAGATTTTTTTTGACATACAATAACCTTTTAATAAGACAAGATCCCAGTTGTTGATTCTGTGAAGTATTTCCCATACCATTTGATTTTCATTCATGAATTCTCTGCCGATCCTTATGTCTTCAAGATTTCTCCCTACTTCGTCTTCCAGTAGATTTAGTGTTTTTCTTTTAATATTTAGATGTTTGATGCATTTTGACTTTAGTTTAGTGCATGGTGATAGGCATAAGTCTAATTTCAGTTTTTGGCATATGGAGAGTCAGGTATTCCATCACTTCTTATTAAAGAGGCTATCTTTATTCCAGTGAATGTATTTAGCCCTTTTGTCAAAGATAAGTGTGTTTGTAGTTGTGGCTGTGCCTTCTGATTTATTCCATTGATCTTCAAGTCTGTTTTTATTCCATTATCATGCTGATTGTATCACAGTAGCTTTCTAACATAACTTTAACCCAGGGATTGTGATGCCTCTTGCCTTGCCTTTATTGCCCAGAATTGCCTTGCTATTCTAGGTCTCTTCTGGTTCCAGTTGAATTTTAGGGATGATTTCTCTAGATCTGTGAGGTACACTAATGATATTTTGATTGGAATTGCATTAAATATAACAACATTTGGGGAATGAGCATTTTCACAGTTTGTTTTTCCTATCCATGAACAAGGGATGTTTTTCCATATTCTGAGATACTCTTTGATTTCTTTTCTCAGAGTACTGTAATTTTCCCTGAATAGATCTTTCACTAGGTTAGATTAATTCCTAAGTATTTCATATTTTTTTGGATGCTATTGTGAAAGGCATAATTTCCCTTATTTCTCTCTCAGTGAGTTTGTTGTTTGTGTGGAGGAATCCCATTGAATTTTGAGTGCTGACCTTGTATCCAGCTACCTTACTGAATTTGATTATTATGTCTAGGAGATTTTCAATGGAGTTTTGGGTGTATCTTATGTAGAGTATCATGTTATCTGCAAATAATGATAGTTTAACCTCTTCCTTTCCTATCTTTATTTCTTTTATTTCTCTCTCTTGTCTAATTGCTCTAGATAATATTTCCAGCACTATACTGAATAGGAGTGGTGATAGTGCACAGCCTTGTTTTGTTCCTGATTTTATATTGAAAGCTTTCAGTTTTTGACCATTTAATATGATGTTGGCTGTTTGTTTTTCATAAATAGCTTTTATAAGATTGAGGTAGAGACCTCTGTTTCAATTTTCTGAAAGGTTCTTATCATGAATGAGTGTTGGACCTTATCAAAAGCTATTTCTGTGTCTACTGAGATGACCACGTGTTTCTTATCTTTGGCTCTATTGATATGATGTATTATGCTTATTGATTTCCTTATGTTGAACCATCTCTGCATTCCTGGTGTGAATCTCAGTTGATTGTGGTATATAATCTTCTTGGTGACTGGCTGCATTCTGTTTGCCAGTTTTATTGAGGATTTTTGCATCTATGTTAATTAGGGAGATTGGCCTATAGTTCTTTTTGGTTGGGTCTTTCTCTGGTTTTGTTATTAGAGTAATACTTGCTTCCAGGAATGAGTTAAGGAGAATTTCTTCCCTTTCAATATCATTGAAGAGTTTGAGGAGTGTTGGCATTATGTCTTCCTTGAATTTCTTGTAGAATTCAGCTGTGACTCAATCAGGACCTGGGCTTTTCTTTGCTGGTAAGGTTCTAATTACATTTTCAATTTTATTAACTGAAATTGGGTTATTCAGCAGTTTTACATCTTCTTGAGGATTCAGTTTTGGGTATTTATATGTTTCAAGGAATCTGTCCATTTCTTCTGTTATAAAACCTATGATACAGCTTATTTGGGGCTGTGGGGGACTGGCAAGGGGCGATGGAGAGACAACTCCAGAGATCAGGCTGATGGCATGGATCCAATTTTCTTACGGAAATGCAGGAGTATATAGACTGAAAAGGGAGGGTAGAAGTGAGCTATGATAAAGGCAGGATTGAGTTTCAGGAAGGGTGGAAGTAGGCTTAAGGAAGGCGGGGATGCACTGCAGGGCAGGCTCTGAGTGGGGCGGCCCTGGCAAGGATGCTCTACTTGGTGTGCTGAGGAACGGGGAGTCTGAGTGTGCGCAGACTCTCTTTTCTGCCAGGGCTACCAGCCAGACCTCAGGACCTCAACCTCTCACACTAGGAGTAAGTGTTTTTGAAATAGATATTGATGATCTTCTGTATTTCCACAGGTCTGTAGTGATATCATGCTTTTCATTCCTTATTGCATGAATTTGAATTTTTTCTTTTCTTTTTAAAATAAGGTCTAGAGGCTTATCAATTTTATTTATTCTTTCAAAGAACCAACTTTTAAAACAATAATTGTTTGTATTATTTTCTTAGTCTCTATTGCATTGAGTTCTGTTTTGTTCTTTATAATTTCCTCCCTTCTTTTGGCTTTGGGTTGGACTTGCTATTCTTTTTCTAGATGTTTGAGATATAGCATCAGGTTGTTTATTTGTGTTCTGTTTCCCTGATGTGGGAGTTTACTGCAATAAATTTCCCTCTGAGGATTGCTTTCATTGCATTTCACAGATTCTGGTAAGTTGTATTTGTATTTTCATTTGTAGATATTGTTTGATTTATTTTTTAGTTTCTTCTGGATGAATTGATTGTTCAGGAGTGTATTTTTTATTTTGCATGTGTTTATGGAGTTTTTGCTGTTTCTTTTGTCATTAATTTCCAGTTTTATAGCACTATGATCAGATAATATGCATGAGATAATTTCAGTACTTTTGCATTTACTTAAGTATGTTCTATGGGCTAGTATATGGTCTATTTTAGAGACTGTCCCATGTGCAGGTTAGAACAATATATATTCTCATGTTGTTGGGTGAAACACTCTTCATGTCTATCAAGTCCATTTTTTCACAAGTTTGATTCAATTTTATTATCTCTTTGCTGATTTTCTGTCTAGTTGCTCTGTCTCTTTGTGTCAAAGGCATATTAAGTTCTCCCATTATAATTGAGTTATTGCTTATTTGATTTTTCATTTCTATTAATGTTCATTTTACATAGCTGGGTGTTTCCTTATTTGGTGAATATATATTTAGGATTGTTGTGTCTTCCTTTTGAAGTTTTCCCCTAAGTAGTATGCAGTGACCTTTTTTATCTTTTCTGATCATTTGTGGTTTAAAGTTCACATTGTCTGCAAACAGTACAGCTACTCCTCATTTTTTTCAGGTTTCTGTTGCATGAAGTATTGTTTTCCATCCTTTGACTTTTAATGTATGAATTTCCTTTTGTGTTAGATGGATTTCTTTTACATAGCATATGGTGGGATATTGTTTCTTGATCTATTCTGATAGTCTGTTTCTTTTAATTGATGAATTGAGGCCATTTACATTAACGGTTATAATTGATATATGTTGGCTCTTTTTTGTCATGTTACCTTTCTGCTGTTGGTTCTTTACCTTTCTCCTCTGTTTAATTGTCTGTCCTGCTTAGTGGCTTTTTTTGGTAGGTGTTCTTGGAGTTGTAGTTATTTTTATGTCTATTTGGAATATCTTTCAGTATTCTTTGCAAGGTTGATTTGGTCTTCATGAAGTTCTGTGTTGTGGAAATATCTTATTTCTCCATCAATTCTGAAGGACAATTTTTTAGGGTTTATCAATCTGGCTGGAAGTTATTTTCACTTAAGAGTTGGAATACTTCATTCTATGCTCTTCTTGACTTCACTGTTTTTGTTGAGAAATCTGCTGTGATTCTGATTGGCTTTCCTTTATAGGTAATCAGTCTCTTTTTTCTAACAGCTTTTAATATTCTGCTTATGTTGAATTTCTGGGATGTTGATTACATGTTTGGGTATAGATTTATTTTGGTTGTGGCAAATTGGAGTCCTGTATGCTTCACTTATCTGTATACAAGTTTATTTCCCCATGTTTGGGAAAATTTATGCTATTACATCTGTAAATAGTCTTTTGATATCATTTGTGTTCTCACCTTTTTCATTCACACCTATTAATCTTATATTGTTTTTTGTTGCAACATCTTGCAACTGTTGAATTGTTATTTCCTGATTCCTTGTTATTTTTAAAAGATCTTACCTTTCTTCTTCACTAGCTGAAATCTTGTCTTCTAGTTCTGCAAGTCTATCTTCACAGTCATTCAGGCAGTTTTTCCAGATTTTGATGGAATTTTTGGTTTCCTGGACATCTCCGTGATCATGCATTCTATTGCTTCTTTATATTGTTCATGTAAGGTTTCCATCTTTTTTCAGCGCTTCTCAATTTTAAAACTATGTCTTCTTTAGATGTTTTCACCATTTATTTTATTATGTTTATCATTTATTCTTTTACTGGGAGATTATTTCTGATCTGAGTTCCTTTACAGCTTAATGGAGTTGCTTCTTTACTTCAGTTGCTATCATTTCAGAAGTTTCAGGTGTATGGCTTACACTTTTTTTCTATGTCCATGTCTGCTAGGCTTCTTTGGGATGGGTGGAGGTATCAGATTGTATTTTGCTCTTTTGTTTTGTCATTTTCCTGTATTTCCCTGGGTAAGCCAAATGAAAGTTCTCAGTTTCTTCCTGGGTTGAGGATGTCTGTTCTGTACTTCAGGGATTTTCCCTGATAGAGTGGGGGATGTTAGGCTGTCCTTATTGGGTACATAGTGGCACTGAAAGACTGCCCAGATGGGGATGTATGTACTGTGTGGAACTTTAGCACACCCCACGTGGCTCGCCAAAGTTCCCTGGCTGCTTGAGGTAACTGGGCAGAGCCCTACCAGGGTCTGAGTGGTATACTAAAGCTGAATAATATGTGAAGTACAGTGGGCCAGCCTTCATCTCATGCCACATAACACACCAAAGCTCCCTGGATTCTTGGAGATACTAGGAAGGGCCCTACCAGATTTCAAAAAAGTCCTGTGGCTGCACAGCTAGGTAGGGATTGCTGTGGTGTGTGTCAGCTCACATGTGGCAGCTCCCAGATACATCAATATCTGTTATTTTAACTCAAACAATTTGTAGTTCTTTAATTTGGTGGACCCCGGAAACAAAAACAGATTGCTATCGTTATGAACTGAGACAGGAGATCAAAAATAGTTTCAAAACTAAAGTTCCACATAGTTGTTAGTCAATATTCTTATTTTATGACACTAATGATTCAAAATGAAATTTGGACTAGTTTACCACTTATGCCACAAGGATAGAAAAGAAGGAAGAACAAAGTGATAAGAAGCCCAGGTTTCTTCCTGTGGAAGATCCAGTTCTATATTCTTATTATACCAGTATCATGAAAAAAGAGGGGGTGACATGTGAGTAATAGTCTTTTACTGACAAATTCCTTCCTTCACTAGCAGGCATAGCCCAGTTTGCTTGAATCAGGCCTGGAGGATTATCACTGAGGGTGGAAATGAAAGAAAAGACAAAGTTGTCTCCCTTCTCTTAAATCTTTAAATATATTACAATTTAACATGTGCTTTTCTGGAGGATATGAACACTAGTGGAAATATAATTTAATTTGGGTGTATTTGCTTTTTAAAGACCTAGAATTATACACATAATTGAACATAGGTAGCAGAACATGAGTGCCATGCATTATTAGTTTCACTTGTTTATTGTTCCTGGTCCTCAGGATGAGCCACAAGGAAAAGATCTATGGAACATGAAACACTAGCTCTATACTGAGCCTTGTGCACAGGAGATATGTGAAGGAAAAAAATAAAGCAGAGGGTTATACAAATGTTAGTAAATTGCACAGGTTGTTGGATAGAGGTGTTCTAATCTGCCTGGAGGGGACAGGTGGTTTCCAGTTGTTTTAATAGTTTCTTTTACTGTCTTCCATCCATTAACCTTATTTTGCCTTAAGTTTGGTACATTTAATCTTTTCAATTATATGAGTACTGATATTAGAAGAATAGAAGGGTAGTTGTGTGCAGCAAGTCATTTTTAGCAGATAAACCATCAAGGTCAGCAAAATAAAATTGTCAAGATTAGAGAATCAGTGGGTAGTTTTATATCACTAATGGAAGAACTAAATTTTCCTACATTTCAAAGACAGTACTTGGTTTAAATACTATATTCCCCAAAGTCTAATATTTAGTGATCACTTGTGCCAAGCATTATGTTGGGAACTTACTCTGTTTTTATTCCCACTTTAGGATAAGGACACTGATACCCAAAGAGAAATGGTTTAAAGGGTGGGAGAAGGCTAATATTTTTAGCATTTTAGTTACAAAATACTGCTTTGATTATATATGTTATGAGTGTGTCATTTCTCAGAATAGTCTTTGATAGTGATGGTCATTAATGTCATCTACCAAATGTTTTGGCTTCCTATCTTGCTATGGAATTAGGAGAACATTTTTTAATCTCCTTGAAGGTAGACATAGCCAGTGAGGTGTGTTACTTCCAAGTAGAAGCTTTAAGAACTATTGTGTGATTTGTCTTGCTCCATTTTCTTCTGTCATGGCAATCAATGATATTCTATTAGCACAGTGTTGGAGTTAAGATGATACAGAATAAAACTCTCAGCTAACAATGTCTATACATTGCATGTGAGAACAAAAATTTTCTTCAACCCATTGTGATGGCCTGGTATTAGTCATAATAACATGGTTTAACTTGTTCTGGCCAACATCTACTGTGTGGCATGATTTTCAAACTCAGGGTTATTAAGTTATGATCTTTTGTACAAGATTTATATGGTCTTTTTAATATGTGATTGTTTTCAGAGCCCACTGAGGAGTCTCCAGCAATGTAGGGTGTCAAATGCCATAAACATTTATTAAATTTATAAATATAATTCACTTAGTAAATGCTTATTAAGTTTGTAAGATGCATAGAACATTATAGGGTATTCAGAAATAAATTAGGCAGTTAATTTTTCTCAGGGAATGGATGGTCCAGCATAAACATGCTATAGCTTTGTGTTAAATATATGCAGTGAGGTTGGAACTTAGGGCACTGAGCAAACCAGCAACAAGCCTGCCACTCTGGTAAGTGGCTGGGGTCTGGCAAACCACGGCCACCGCAGGGCAAGAAGCAAGAAGCGAGAAGCAACAGCGTTTCCTGAGATTCGTGCCATGTTGGAACTTAGGGAACTGAGCAAACAAGCTACCAGCCTACTGCCCTGGAAAGTGGCTGTGATTTAGCAAGCCGTGGCCACCCCAGGGCAAGAAGCAAAAGCAAGAAGCAACAGTGTTTCCTGAGATCCCCATCATGTTTGAACTTAGGGTGCTGAGCAAACCAGCAACCAGCCTCCCACCCTGAACTTTGGAAATGTAATGGTCAATTCATCAGAAAGAAATAGGAGGTGAATGTGGCAGACTTTCTGTGGCCCAAAGGAGAGAGACTCTGGCATCTCGGGACTTGCACTATGTGGTGACTCAGGGTGCCTGGAGAACAAGGAGCTCCTCCCCTCTCTGGGGGGTGGCTGTGAGTGTGGCATACTTTCAGTGCCCAAAGGAGAGGGACCCTGGCACCTTGGGACCTGCACCATGTGGTTGATTTGGGGTGCCAGGAGAATAAGGGTTAGGGTTAGAGGAGCTCCTCCCTTCTCTGGTGGGTGGTTGTGAGCCTGCCAGTGCATGGGCTGAGAATCAAACAGCTCATGTCGTCCTGTCCCCTGTCCCATATCCCCCCTCCCCTCTTCTTAGCAAGTGGGAGCCAGTGAACTACATCTTGTGAAAAGATTGGCTATGTTATTTAGTATGAACTCCCTGTATGCAAAGATATGGGCAACCATTTGGAAGAAAACAAGACAAATAGTAAAGAAAGAAAATATGACAAATAGTAAAGATCTCTGGTTGTCTAGCTTTGAAATTTATGCTTTCTTACATCCTGTTCTGTTCTGTTTTGTTGTGTTTAATTTTATCTCCTTTAAAATAAAATTAAAAAAATAAAATATATGCAGTGAAACATATACAGTTACTTCATGTTTTAAAACATATTTGTTGAGGTCCATGACTACTAAGTTGTTCAAGTGCTGGTGATTTGTTGGAACAAAAATAGAGATACTTATATCCTCATTGAGTTATGCCTAAAAAGGAAATTAAATTAATTGTACAAATACTTACAAAATTGGTTTAAGATTACAAAGGAAAGAAGAGGAGCTATATGGTATTATAAGAAGTTATAGTAGGGAGATTTATTTAGTCTAGGGATATAATATAAAGCTCCTAGCAACTTTATGGAAATGCCTTGGGCTCAGCAATCAAGTGGACTTTGTTCTAAATTCTGGTTCTACCCTTTTGAGCCACAAGACCTCACCCAAGGAATTTTAGCTTTCAGAGCAAATATTAACACCTGTTTCAGAGAGTAGATATGAAAATAATGGAAACTTTGTGAGTGGTCTACAGTATATTTAATAAAGATTAGTTTCTAACTCTCTTTTTCTATGTGATTGATTACAAATGATCAAATCAGAGAAAAAGAAGATAGAAAATGGGCTTGTCTTAGTTAGAGAAAACTTCATAGAAGAAGCAGCATATAATCTCAGATCTGAAATATGGAAAAAGTTTAAAAGAAAATAATTATAATGATTTTATAAAATGATGAGAACATAGAGCAGTACTTAGTAGCTAGAATTTTAGGTTTCAGAATGAGTCTAATTTCAATTTAGATCAAGGACCCATCATTATTAGGCCTATGACCTTGGCTGAAGTCTTCTTTTCTCTATACAAAAAATTTCCCTTTCACAATAGGAGGATAATGTGAGAATCTATTCTGTAGTATTATGTTATAATTAAGTAATAGAGGAACTTAGAATGTTTAATTCAGATCCTATAACTAAGGAAATGCTTAATATAAATTGCAACTGACATTACTCTTTGAAACAGGGATGGAGTTATCTCTGGGTTCTTTTTGTAGTACTTTAGATTAAAACTCCAAGTATTTTGTCTTACTGCAAGGGGCTGACATCATTAAGTTCAGCATGAGATTTACTGTCTCCTTAGAGTATTAATACTCACCAATTAATAGTGACAGTCACTAAACATTTAGTACCTAATGAGCTGTATCTCCTCAGTATGAGTGAAGTGGAATGGCAAAAAAAAACATGTAATTCAGCTCACTAGGTTTCCTTCTTGCTGCCTCTCTATGACCTCCCCACTGGGCTGCCTGAGGGAGTTGACTTCATCTGAAAAATGTATTTAGAAATATTGGTGTCTGAGAAGCCCTGAGCTCTAAAGCCTTTGGAACTGTGGATTCAAAGAATGTCACAACCAGCCTCTAGTGGACTAGAATCTCAAATCCTCATCTTAAAAATAGGGAAAAGAAAGGTTAAGAAGGCTAATGAGATGATCGAGGTCACAAAGCAGAGAATATAGCAACAAAATTAGAAAAGGTCCCTGCTCCTATGGCACTAACAATTTAGGGAGGTAGGTAGATAAAGTGCAAGTAAAGAATTCCAAAAGCGAACAAGGTACAATGAAGAATGAGTTTGGGGATTATTTTATAACAGTCAGGGGAAGTTTCTTTTAAGAGGTGACAATTAAATTTAGAATTGAAATATATAAAGGTACTAGTAAATATATGAATCAGGAGTGTTCCCAATGGAAAGAATAGCAATGTTGCAAGGCTCTTGCCTTAATGTGCTTAATATGCTTAAAAATGAGTTAGGTAGAAGCCCAGTGAGCTAGGATGATATTAGCATGAGATGAAGTTTGAGTGGTGGGTAAGGTAAAATGTATGAGGCTTTGGATACTTTTAGAGGTTCAGATTTGGCTGAATGGGCACAGCAAATCAAGCCTACCGGTAAGGTTCCAGAACTGTAAAGACAAATTTGATTTGATTTAACAGATTATTCTGTTCTTGTGTAGAGAATAGACTGTTTGAGGATAAGAAAAGAAACAGGAAGACCAATTAGGAGATTAAAGTTCTGCTAAGAATGTATTTCTGCAGTATAGTTGAGAGATGGTGATAGAGTGAACTAATGTAATAGACTGAAGGAGAGAGAAAGAAATCGATGGTCTGAAGATGTATTCTGGAGATAGAATTGGCTCAGTGTTAGAAGAAAGTGAGGTAAAAGGGATGAATAATCAAGGATGCTTCTGTCCACTGTATTTTGCCTTGAGGGATGATTATGTGCTAGTGCAATTTACGGAGATGAAGCCAATTTGGAGAAGATAAGATATTGAGGCATAATGTTAAGAATATGATACTAGATAAAATAGATGTATGATATCAAGTGACCTTCATGTGGTGCTGTCAAGCAAGCACTTATCTATATGAGCCCTGAGTGTTTTTCCATCTACTTGTTGACTGTAAATCAAAAGGTTACAACTTTTTTACCCAATGATTTTGTAGACATTGTGGCTACATTGTATAACTTGTTCTTTTTTAAAAAGATTAATTTTATTGGTACATTTTAGACATACATAATGACATTCATCATATGGAATTTGTACCTGTACAAAGAAGAAATGGAAAGGCAAAAAAAAGAGAATAGAAGGAAAAAAATAACTTGTTCTAGTGAAGCTTGGTTATGACCTTAGAATTTTCCTCATTACATTATTCTGGGAAGCTACATCTTCAGCCCATTAGAGTTGGCATTCAGCAGACCTATTTCCTTTTCCATTGTGTTACTTCAGCATTTTTTCTTTCTCAAACATCCCTGTTTACTGTTGGTTTCTTGCAAAACTTAGTATACATGAGATACAGTTTATTTTTAGCACAAAGACCTCATTATGTGTTTTCAAAGGTCTTCAGGAAATAAGTGAGAAAAAGCTCAACACATTTACAGTTTTACTAGGGCAATCATGGGGAGAAAATTTTAGAAGACAGTGCAGGACAGTGCATGAGCACACGTCCAAATAGGTGGTCTAAGCAGTGTGTTGGGGGGAATAGGACTGCCATGGATTGAAGAAATTCTAGAGATGCTTGGTGATATTAGCCTATAGAAAGCATAGAATTCACATGGGAACAGGAAAGGATGGGCACCAGTTGGGATAAGTGGTCTGCTTAAAGAATCAAAAGTGGAAAATAGAAGATGCATATGAAAGAGAAATCTGGTGATTGTGGAAGGGGAAAAAGGGAAGGGAATTTAAATGGTGGTAATACTCATATTTTGACTTCAGGAGTATCTCTAAATTGGTAATTTTCTTTGATAACTTATAAAACACCTTTCGGTGCCAGACTGTTTTGCTATAATGGAGCATGGACTTTTATCTTCTGTTTCTTCTATCAGTTTCCTTACCTTCAGCAGTCACAGTCAATGCTGCACATTTCAAATTTTCTTTAAAATAACCTGCCAAATTCAGTAACAGTTTTTTTTTCAAAAGCTGGCTGATACAGCAGATAAAACTCCAAATATCAGCAACTTAATAGAATGCAAGTTAATTTCTTCTTATTGTAACAGTCTGATTCAGGCATTCTCAGTTAGATAGCTTCCCTAAGTAACTTTCTTCCAAGAAGTGATTCAGTGACCCAGGTTTTTATATGACTTTTCCACTTCCATATGTGGCTTTTAGGGCTTCCCTGGGGACCAGCTACATTTTAGTCAGCCATAGGTGAAATGACAAGGATGAATTGTGGAGAGATGTACATGCACTGGAAAACTCACTTCTGCCTTTCTCCTACTGAGTTAAACTCAGTGTCACAGAATGAGCTGATTGCAAAGGAGGCTGGGACATGCAATCTAACCATGTGACCCAGAAAACAGGAAATGAGTTAGTTGATTATCTCTGTTAAAGGAACCATTGGCCATCTGACTCTTAGTATAGGAGCATCTCACTCTGAGCTCACTTGGCTCACAGCTTGGGCCAGGGGTGCTCCATCCTCAGTTCATTTCCTCACTGAACCACTGATTCATCAGCTGTCATTCAGGTAAGACCTGATCTAGTGTCTTGAATAAGTCCCTTCCTCCCTGCTACTGAGTTTCCTTGACTTTTCATCCTCCAGCTCTGACTCTAAAGTAATTTGTTATCTCCATCTTGTCCAGGTTCCTGTTTGAATATAGAGCTTGCTCTACACCAGTGATAATGAAACTTTTAGAGTCCAATACCAAAAATGCAACCCCATACCCCTTTATCATCCATTGTCAAAAAAGTCATACATTAACATTTTTGTGTTAAAAGAAAAACACAGAAACAGAGCTTTCAATGATACAAACAGCTTTTTTTATTGAAAAGTAAGTTTGCATTTGGTGTGCTTTTGCATAATTAAGATGAGCTTTGCTGTTGTATGTGTGCTGATAATTTGTCAAGCCTTGGCTTGGGAGACTTGGCTCATGTACCAACAGAGAGGGCTCTGTGTGCCTGCTGCAGCACATGTGCACTAGGCTTGCCACCATTGCCCTACACTTTAGACTTGACCAACCCAGACTGATAGCAGCCCAGACTTTATCACATATTCATTATTATGTTCTTAAGAGGATGACCATATCTGGGTGTTTTGGTTTTACATACAGCTATCTGTCTTAGTCTTCAAATCTGAAAAGTTGGGATTTATAGTGGTATAAAGTGACCTTACAATGTAAGAGAATTTGTAGTATTTGAAAAACAATGGTTTGGTAAGGACTTTTTAGGAAGGAACAATGCTGATATAGGTAATCAGCTGAATTCGAGTTAGTCATATCAAATAGTATGCAACACGTATCTCCTGATGTTTATTTTGTACTCAAGTAATTTTTATGTGCACAATCTCACTTTATTTTAATAGTACTACTGAATAGTACTACAGAATAGCCATTATTCTCCTTTATCTGAGTAACCAGAAGAAAACCAGTAATATGCATGGATGGATAGATAGATAGATAGATAGATAGATAGATAGCTTTATTGTAAGGAGTTAGTTACAGAAATGGAGGCCACTATATATCTATCAAGCAGACGTTCATAAATGGAAATCTGAAGTCCTAGGACATGAGCTGAAATCTCAGGCAGAATTTCTTCTTCTTCAAGGAATTCTCAGTTTTGCTTTTAAGTACTGTCAACTGATTAAATCAGACCTATACATATTAATATAAACTCCTTAAAGTCAATTCAGGATGGACGTTAATATCATCTGCAAAATACTTTCACAGCAATATCTAGATTAGTGTTTGATAAAATAATCAGGGACAGAAGCCTAGCTAAACTGATACATAAAACTGACCATTACAACCCATTTTTTCATTAAAGAAATAGAGGCTGAATGTAGTAAGTTGCAGACTCAGTTGTTTGGGCCTTATTTACTATACAAAAATATTCCCTTAGGTATTTTTCAAGTCTTTAAATTCCCTGTGATAGTCCAGCATAATTCAATGAAAATGCCGGCATTGATTTACCAAGAATGATTAAGTGATTCAATGTTCACAGCATTATAGTGAGGAAAAAAGTCACTAATTACAAAATAGCTAGAAGAATATGAGAATGAGTTGGTTTTTTTCCTTGTCTAAAAGACTCATCCTGAATAATATCCAGTATAGGAAGTGCCTTGGTTTTAATTGAGTTAGTGATACTTGCATTTGCTTCTTAATTTTTTGGAAGAGGACTGCAAGAGACACAAATCCTTAGCATTAAATTTAGGCCCTGAAACTGAACAAGTTATTGGTTGAATTATAGAAAGCTGAACTTTTGCCTTTCTTCAATTGAGCATGGATTATTTGTACCTGCTATCAGTAGCCAAAATGTCATAAAATCAGTTGGAAACTTGATACTCTTGAACTGTAGAAAAAAATACTAGCTATTTTCTAGGTTTGTACAGGCATTATTTTAGGGAATCATTTCAATTTGTTGGTAATTATTGTCAGTGCTTCATAACTACATGATTGGAAAGTGTCACTAGAAATGCTGTTTCTCTTTTGGTGACAGGCGGTACAGTTAGGGAACACAAGGCCAATGAGGAGACAGATGCTTTCTTGTGGGCAGAGTTTGAATGGCCAGAGTTTGAATCATAGGTCAACAGATCATTATTTTTCACATCAAGGAAAGGAGGAGGAAGGGGCTCTGAAATCCTGAACTAAATGTCAGCTCTTGGATGCTTGTGGTTATGAATTCTAACATAAGAATTCAAGGGCATTTTTATTTCCTTTCCTCCAGACACATTCTAAAGAGACAAAGCATTATTACAGGATATGTCTAATGACAGAACATATGGTCTTTAGTGAGAAGGCTTCCTAGAGGCCCAAATGACTATTGTGTCTGTTTCTGCAATAAATTTTGATGGTTGGGCAGAATGTTGGACCACTGATTTATTGTAGTCATGGAGATATTTAGCAGCCCATGTGTCTAGTAACAGT
Organism: Dolichotis patagonum; assembly: GCA_004027295.1. NCBI lineage: Eukaryota > Metazoa > Chordata > Mammalia > Rodentia > Caviidae > Dolichotis > Dolichotis patagonum. The sequence goes on along the minus strand of PVJX010016342.1, from coordinate 6,632 downwards.
TGTGAGCTAGTCTGAAAGAAATGGGATAGCTTGTATTACCAGTGTAGGTATAGTTTGTATAATCCTCAAAAAATTAATAAGATGATCAATTATTAATTCCTTTCTCAGAAGAATTACTTTTTCTTAAAGGAAAAATTTACAAATTTTACATTGAGAGAAGTACATGGTTTCAGTAGAGTGTATTTCCTTTGAGTCACCCAAAGAGTGCTTCAGTGCTTTGTTTCTCAGCCCAAATTATACAGAAGAAAAGTCAAGAGAACAAATTTTCACTACAGAAGAGCAAAATATGAGAAAGAAGAAAAATAGAGTATGAGGCATTTTGAGACAAGAAGAGAACTTGTCAGCTATTAAATTAATAAAAAATTGGAAAGACATGTCCAGACTCGTGGTGTGTTTGTGGCTAATACTTGAGGTAGTTTGTGGCTTTCTGCATGGTCTGGGTAAAATGAGAAGAATTCTGGAAGAGACAAGGTGATAAAAAGTGTCCTGGGAAGCCTATGAACACGTAATTTGGAAAGGAGGAATCCAGTAGAAAACAGAAGGCATGTTCAACTGGAGTTACAGAGTCAGATCAAGGCACACTTTAGAGGCATGTGGGCATGCTTAGGCACTCAAAGAGATTGGGTAAGCTACCAGGATTAGCAGGATCAGGAAGCTGTTACTGCCTGGGTGACCCAGTTTTTGTACTCTCGTGAGATCTATCACAGTGGCAGCAGGCTCTCTACAAGTGTTAATGTAGAGGGATTCAGATATTGTGAGAAACCACAATGCTGAGTTGGGAAGGGCACTGGGGAGGAAATACCCCATTCTCTCTTTTATTTCTGGTCTTTCTATTGGTCAATGTAACTTGAGGTCAGATGGGCAAGGTGTTTTGTGTGATACAGAGAAGGGCAGAGTCTGATCTTGGTGAAACAGCAAACAAAGGTTTATCAGCAGAGGTGAAGGACTGTGAGGTGATGGGACACACAATGCTAGAATTGCTTTGGTAGCCAACTTGTTAGAGGATTTTAAACAGATATCCTAATTTTTTTTGTTTGCTTGTTTCATTTTGCCCTTGTCAATAAATAGGTTCTACAATGTGTCCATTTCCTGGGTTTGTTAAAAGTATCAAATGACATATTAGGTGTAAATTGTTTCACTAATTTATAAATATGCTGCATTTTATAGTTTTAAAATCTTCATGCCTCTTACCTCAATTACTTCTCAAAACTAGATAGTGTAGAGCCAGATGTGGTAAGCATGGCTGTATTTCTAACAGTTGGGAGACCAAAGCAGGAGGGTCATTTGGAACCCTTGGACTCTCAGTATGGTATATTCTAATTTTAGAGTATTTGAATCTACTTATTCTCCCTTATTCTCCCTTCTGAAGTCATGCAACTTTCTGATTCATGTTTTCTGTAACTAAATCATTTATTTGGGACTTTTGTCATGTTTATACTCTGCAGTTCCCAGAGTACCTAGAGCAGTGTGAAGGCCTTCAGCATCTCTGCCTTGTGCTATGTGACTCATCTTCAGCATTTGCTGCAGCCTTTTCTGACTACTCTACTTACTCCAGCATCAAACAGAAACAAGAGTAACTCATATCTGCTTTTCCTGGACACTGACAATGTATTAGCTTTTGATTTATTTTAGAACAAGTCTCCAATTTGTTGAGACAGAAATAGAGATTTAATATTGAAATAGGTTATCAAGTAATGATTGCCTCAGTTATTACTCTACATACCTTCTATGGTCCAAGCAGGGGTTGGTTGACTAGCTCTCTTTTCCCATTTGGACTCATCTATGAGTATGTGTTGTGGTTTGTTTAAATGTCCCCACAAAGCCTCATGTAGTCATGGAGGCAGCTGAATCTAGCATTTGTGATTGGCTCATTGTCTAGCACTGGGATTGGTGGCATGAGTGCTGCACCTTCCCACTGGCACACAATGTAAGAGAGGGAAGGAGGTGTGTTTTTTCCATTTTTGCCATTTTCACTCATTTTGCTTGCAGCCACCATGAGTGGCTGCCCCTTAGCCATGCCACCCTGCCTTGGAGCCAGGATATGGACTGAAACCTCCAAAAACTATAAACTAAATAAACCTTTTCTTCCTTCATTTTGAGTATCAGGTATCTTGTCTCAATAATGAGAGAAAAGTAGCCAAGACAGTATGATAACAGTGAGACAGGGCAAAAGTTTTTCCTATAGCAGTCTTTCCGCTGATTCATGAAGTTAAAGGGTACTCAATGCAGACTTTTCTTTTTTTTAAGGCGTCTACTTTTATTCACTCCTTTGCTCTCCAAAAGTCAACAGAAAATTCTCAGCAATGCTTAAGACATGTGATCCATGGGACGGGTTTCTCGCTGAGCATCTAGAATGAGTTTTTTTTTCCAACCAATAGCTGAGCTACAAAATAATATGATAAACAGTTTTTAGGAGACCTAACTGCACCTCATGGTATTTTATTTTATATTTATTTTATAGTTTCCATGTGTGAATGACTGTACTCTCTCACATACATGTTCCTCTGTCTCATCCTCAGTATCACTAAGCACCTTTCTTATGTGCCAGACACTGGGATAAATGTTTTACCTATCTTTTAAGGCTATAACAACATTGATACAGCAGATATTATAAGTCTAATTTCATAAAAGTTTAGATTTAAAAAATTCCAGAAAGCAAATCCTGCTTCCCTGCATCACATAGGCTATTATATAGCCCAGATTTACACCCAAGCATTCAGTCTCCTAACCATACTATCTCTCATTAACACATTTTACCTAGTGCTAGTACCTTCTAACAATTCATCGGTTTCATGGATTTCTTTTGGGATGTAATGAATGACCCAAGATTGCATTCTATTTAGGAAAGGAGTATCAAATCATCCTTCAAGACTTTGGTCAAAAGTGATTGCATATTTGTTCCCATTTCAAAACCCTGTCTCAGTCCACTTGAAATATGTTTCATGTTTCCTGAGCTACTGAAGATTTGGAGTTGGTTTTCTTATTTAAAACTCATCTGTTCTCAGCTAAGTAGGCACATGGCTGAGACTGTCTACCTGAGAGAGTATATTTCTCTTTCTTTCCCTTAAACAGTTCAAAGTTCTAGTGTTTCTTTGTACTTTTCCCTGTTTAACTTGATTTCAAAAAACTTCAACTGTGTCTCATTAGCCATTGATAGAAAGAAAGGGTGGCACAAACATCTATGCACTTAACAAAATAACTCATTGTAATGTATTTCTGTTTGAGACATGAATTTTCACCTCCCACTTAGAAATTTATGTGTTCGCTAACTTTTATGTGACATGAATCAGAGCAGAATTGAGTATAAGACAAATTAATTTTTGTTCTATGAGTTCCAGTTTTATCTTAAGAAAATGGAAACAATTGTATTTATTTTCTAGGAAAATTGTGAGGACTAGATACAATAATGTACTAAATAGGAAATGTATATTGATATCTAACCAATAGGAGAATTAAAATGTTCATATTGGAATTATAGGTATGTTTAATATTCATTTTAGATGTAATCTAAAAGTTCATTGTAGTAATCCTCCTCATCATAAACATTATCACTATAATCAAATTACTGGATTTTAATTAGATTTAATTGTGTGCTGTAAAGGCCAGTCTAAGTGTCTAGCTGACCTAAAAGACATTCTAAGTATTTGACATTCTTTACCACTCTTCCCTTGTTGCTAAAACAAATTACCACATACTTAGAGCTTAATACAACAAAAATGTATTATCTCATGGTTCCATAAGTTAGAAATATAACATAGGTCTTCTTGGTCTAAAAGCCAAGGTCACAATAGAGCTGCATTCTTTTCTGGGAGCTCTTAGGGAAAATCTATTTCCTGATAATTTAGGTTATTTACAGAACCCAGTCACACACATTCTTTTATTCATGACTGCTTTCTCTAGTCCTGAAAAACAACAATGGTGGATTGAATCTCTCTCAAGCCTGCTACATCTTCTCTAATTGACTCTTCTACTTTGACTTTTATGGGTCTGTGTGATTTGATTGAGTATACCCAGGCAGTCCAAGATCTTAATTCTCAATTATTCTTCTTAATTATTTATTTATTTTTAATTTTATTTCAAGAGAAAACAAAACAAAACAAAACAAAACAAAAAAGTTAACAACAATACAGAACTCCAAAGGAAAAAAAGAAAAGAACAACAAAAAAACACTCAGAAAGCACTACTTGATAAATTACATACTGTCATCTTGGAAATAGTTGTTCAAGTTACAAAATTAAAATATACAAAGTACACATTCAAACAATGAGACTGTTAACAGTTCTACTCCATGATTAACAAAAACAGTAATATGGTCATCCGTCTTACACAATTGATTTTACATGCAATTATATTCCTTAGAGTACTTTCTTTTCCTCTCTTTTTTACAGTAGTAATTACACTTTTTGGGTATTATTACTCCTTCATTTCTTATTACTTTTTACAATAGAGACACAATGTGATATTTATAAATATGATTCTTATTTATTTCACTAAACTCAAGTTGTCTCCATTTCCCTATGAATGCCTCAAGATCATCCTTCTTCATAGCTGAGTAATACTCCATTGTATAAAAATACCACATCTTTTTCATCCACTCTGAGGTTGATGGGAGTCTTGGTTATTTCCAAGATTTAGCTATTACAAATCATGCTGGGTTTCAACATGGGTGCACATATGTCACTGTGATATGACCTTTTCGGTTTTTCTTGGAAAATACACAAGAGGGAATAGCTAGGTTGAATGGAACTTCCAATCCTAGTCTTCTGAGAATCTCCCTACTGATTTCCATAGTGGTTGCACCAGTCTACACTCCCACCAACAGTGGAGCCACTTCCTTTTTCCCCATAGCTTCGCCAACATTTGTTATCAGTTGATTTCTTCATGGCAGCTATTCTTTCTGGACTGAGATGAAATATCAATGTTGTTTTAATTTGCATTTCTCGAATGACCAGTGAAGATGAACATCTCTTCATTATTTATTTGCCATTTGTGTATCTTCATCTGAGAACTATGTGTTCTCACAGATGCCCAGTTTTGGAGAGGCCTTTGAATTTTGGGGGCTTGATGTTTTTCAATTCTTTATATGTTCTTGATATATGTCCTTTTTCTGGGGGTTGCTGGTTAAAATTCTTTCCCATTCTGTGGGTTTTCTTTTCACTCTGCTGTTGATTTCTTTTGAAATGCAGAAACTTTTCAGTAATATGAGATCCCAGTTGGTGATTCTCTGAAGTGTTTCCCATGCAGTTTGTATTTTGTTCATGAATTCTCGGCCTACCCCTAGGGCTCCAAGATTTCTACCTACCCTATCTTCCAGTAGATTTAGTGTTTCTGTTTTCATGTTTAGGTGTTTGGTCCATTTAGACTTTAGTTCTGTGCATGGTGATAGGCATGGATCTAGTTTCAGTCTTCTGCATGTGGAGAGCCAATTTTTCCAACACCATTCATTAAAGAGGCTATCCTTCTTCCAGTGAACATGTTTAGCCCCTTTGTCAAATATCAGGTGGCTGAGTGTCTTTGTACTAGTGCTTGCATCTTCTAATCTGTTCCATGGATCCCCAGGTCTATTTCTTTGCCAGTACCATGTTGATTTTATCACTGTGTCTTTGCAGGAGAGTTTCTAGTCAGGAATTGAGATGCCTCCTGCCTTGCCTTTCTTGCTCAGAATTGCCTTTGCTATTCTAAGTTTCTTCTGTTTCCAAATGAATTTGAGGAGTGTTTTCTCTAGATCTGTGAGGTATGTCAATGGTATTTTGATTAGGATTGTGTTAAATCTGTATAACAGTTTGGGGAGTAGGGCCATTTTGACAATGTTGGCTCTTCCTAGCCAAGAACAAGGAATATCCTTCCATTTTCTAAGATCCTCTTCAATCTCCCTTTTTAGCATAGTATAAATTTCAGCATATAGGTCTTTTACATTCTTAGTTAGGTTGATTCCTAAGTATTTGATATTTTTAGATGTTATTGTGAAGAGTGATATTTCCATAATTTTTCTCTCAGTGAGTTTCTTGTTTGTGTGCAGGAATGCTACTGATTTTTGAGCATTGACTTTGTAGCCAGCCAAACTGCTGCATTGGTTAATTACCTGTAGCAGTCTTTTAAAGGAGTTTTGGGGTCTTCTATATACAGTATAACATCATCTGCATATAGTGATAATTTAAGTTCTTCCTTTCCTATCTTTATTTCCTTTATTTCTCTCTCTTGTCTGATTGCCCTGGCTAGTGTTTCTGGAACCATGTTGAAAAGGAGGGGTGATAGTGGATATCCTTGTCTTGTTCCTGATTTTAAAGTGAAAGCTTTCAGTTTTTGTCTATTTAGTACAGTATTGGCTGTTGGTTTGTCATAGATGGCCTTTATAAGGTTGAGGTAGACACCATGTATTCCAAGTATCTGAAGGGTTTTTATAATGAACATGTGTTGGACTTTATTGAAAGCTTTTTCTGTATCTATTGAGATGACCATGTGGTTTTTGTTTTTGGCTCTGTTGATGTGGTGTATCACATTTATTGATTTGTATATGTTAAACTATCCCCGCATTCCTGGAATAAACCCCACTTGGTCATGGTGTATAAACTTCTTGATGATTTGCTGCATTCTATTTGCCAGTATTTTATTGAGAATCTTTGCATCTATGT